>CAUYON010209707.1:0-57430 GCA_963573935.1 Arctocebus calabarensis | reverse complement strand
AAAGCTATAAATTAGCTTCATATTAGGGCTGAGTACATTGGATACTTTTTCTTCCATTCTTGAGATACTTTGCTAAGAAGAACATGTTCCAGCTCCATCCATGTAAACACAAAAGAGGTAAAGTCTCCATCTTTCTTTACTTCTGAAAGTCATTTTCCCCTTTGTTCCACGTCTGTGGTGTCCTGTTGTGTCCTGCTGGATCCTGCCAGATATGCCAGATGTCACAGCCCCTATGGCTTTGGTCTCAATCGCTGCAGAAAGGACCGTGCGTGACGCCGTGGAGAAGTCCAAGCGTGCAGGAGGTGGGCTAACCTTGATTGCAGGGTAGCCCCAAGCAACCTCTGTAGTAGCCTTTTTTTGAGACAGCACAAGACAGGTGAGGGGAGTATTAGACAATGACTATGTGCCTAAGGATCGCCATAGGCTCGGGCTCTTTCTCTGTAATGAGCACCTGTGGACAAATTGCCCAAGGGTCTGCTCCCCAGCTGCAAATCATCTTGCTCAGAGGTCATCTGGCTCTTGGTGTCCTCTACACATGTCATTTTCATGCTAAATAAAATAGTCTTCTTTTGGTTTTTCTTTCAACCATTCAAAAATGTGAAAGCCATTCTTAGTTTGTGGGCCATATAAACACAGCTGGAAGTCAGGCTTTGGACTGGGCACTGCAGTTTGCTGGCCCCTGTTGTAAGAAAGCCCCTGTCATCTTGAGAAAAAGCCAAGAAGCATCATGATTCAGAAGCAAAATAGGAAAGGGCTTGGAAGCAGACACTGGGGCACAGGAGGCGGCCCCAAGCATCTACCAGGAAATGAGGTCTTCAGACAACACAGTCAAGGTAAAAGTAATCCAGATTCCTTTGGAAGGATTTCATGTTCTGCAAATGGAGTGGGAAATCCTGCCCAGGACACTCACTGTAGCTCTTTCTCCACAGACAAAGACTCTAGGAGAGCTTTTCTTCAAGGAGCCAAACAACTGTTTCCGAAAGGCATATGGTGTTAACAAGCAGGAGCCAGGAGCAGGGAAAGAGCCAGGTGACTGGAGCTCCCTTGTCTTTGCCACATCAAGGTGGAGAGCAGCTGCAATGTGCAATTTAGAACTACACCTAATCAAAAGTGAATAAAGAAGGAAATATTTGAATTTGCAAAAGACCCAGTGGCAGAGCGGGAAATGTCCACATTGGTCCTCAGGCTGGGAGTTTGGAGAGGTGCTATGGACCATTCATAATGGAATCAATACAAACTGCAGCTCTACCTCAAGAGATAAAATACATTTACATGCAATTAAAAGGAAGGGATTAATCAGAACAAGCTCTTAACATTTAAAAGTTCTGACGTTTTTGTTTATAGTTGGAAATTTTATGACTCAACATATAACAGGTCGGGGTGATGGAGGCAGGTGTACAAAATGCTGAATTCAATTTCCTTCCTAACATGAACTTTCTCAAGTGCTGCACATCTAATAGGACTTTTAGCCATCTTTGGTTTTATCTGAAAATCCGCTTTTTTTTCTTCTTTTTAACTAGATGACAGGGACCAATTAAATTAATGGGGCTCACAAAAGTATTTCCCTTGGCAAATGGCAGGCTGTAGTAATGTTTGCACAGCACAGTTCTTGAGCTGTGAGCCTCTGTGTTGCACAAGATCCCTCTGTGTGCTATCGCCTTCTGCCAAATCACATGTATTAAGAATCGGATTTGTTTCTATTGGTGCATATAGCTTAGACATACATGAAGAATATGGATTAAAAAAAGTATGAAAAACATGAATAGTCTCTTTATGTGACTCACCTTTTTGGTTGATTTTTTTTTTTTTTTTTTTTACTTTTGGTATTCTTTTGGTTGAATTTACTTATTGGGTGACAAGTAAAATTTCACAAATGAGCTTAACAATCCAGAAGAAGCTAGAAACATGACTAATGAAGTGTTTACTGTAATCACGCCAATATTTATTTGGACATATTGTAGTTAGAGAATAAACATGTATATTAGACTGAAATAACAAGGACTTCAAGGTCTAGAAAATGTCTTTGTTTTTATTCTATAGACAAAAGAAAAATAAATATGTGCCCCATTTTGTAATCTCTTCAGAATAGAACAATGTTCTTGCCATATATTCACAATACATATTCAGGGAATTGGTCAAATGTAGCTCTTTTTAGCTAAGCTCTTCAGTGACATTATTTCAACTATAGGTTTTTAGTAAACCAGACTGCAATGCCTTTAAATGTTCATGCAACCTGGAAAAAATAACATCAACACTTAGATTCCTTGCTTTGCTTCAATATATCCTAATTTTATAGGATTCCTTCTTTTCAAAACAATACCTTTTAAATCTACTCACATGTGAAATTAGGTACTGCTTGTAAGTTAAAGAAATCCTTCTCATAGGAATTTTTTTCTTGGGAATAGTTATAATGTACTCAAAATTATTAATCCCTATAAACATATAATTATTAATTGAAAAAAGAATCAAAATTAAGTAAAATAGAGGTTTGTTTTACTGAGTCTTTAACCTTATGGACATATAGCAAAAGGCCAACGTATGGCTGGGACAGTGATCCAATAACTCAAAAGTTACTTGATGTTGTAATTGCTATAAATGCAAAGATTCACTGAGTACATGCATGGAAAACACAGAACCAATGCCAATATCCAAGCGAAATTTCAAGTTTAGGTAAATTGATTATTTAACACAGCATAAAAATTATAGGATCATACTATGTTTTATTAGATATGGGGGTTTGTTTCTAATATAAATACTTTCTAGATATCCTGGTAACAACATAACCCCCCCAATCTAGTGTTCTGCATTGACAGATGCAGGTTCATTTAAAAATTTGTTCGGAGTCAGAAAAATTATCTTTGACTTAAAGAGAAACAATCTAAAAATTTATACAGAAGTTGTGTTTTAGTGCACAGTCACCAAGAGGGATTTTACTAGTGTTGATCCCTAGAAAACGTGAACATTGCACTTCTGCCCTTCACACATCACCCTACCACACTCTGTAATCACTTTACTAAAGGCACAAGAGAATCCTTTCCTGTGCCTTTAGTAAAGAAGGAGTAGTTTTAAGATAAATACGACAATGAATACATAAATAAAGAGGAAGGGATTCTTTTGTGCCTTTAGTAAAGAATAAGTAGTTTTAAGATAAATACTTAAACAATGAATACATAAATACATGTAAATAGTTCAAAATCAGAATAGGAACATTTAGAGTCTAAGTTTGGCACACATATACAGCAATCCATGACTAACCTCCTATTCTTAACATTTAGAAACTGGGGAAAATATTAAAAGAAATATTTTCAGCATTAGAAAAAAGGCACCTCTGTGATACTGATGAGAAAGGAAACCAATGACGAAGCCTGGTGGTGTCTTTAGGCTTTGGCCAAGAAGCAGTTTCCAAACACAGCAGAAGAAGAAGGACCCCAAACAAGGATTGACAGTCTCACTGATGTGAGGAGTCAGAAATTTGAGTTTAACAGGGCTGAAGAGTCTACAATTTGTGAGGCAAATTTCCGAGAGGAAGGAGTTATGAAGAGGAGGATACCTCCCTTCTCACTGGTGGCCCAATTGAGTCTTTGGCTGACTATCAATCTATACAGGTTTAGGGTGAAGCCCCACAGTGCTGGACAAAAAAATAACTTATGAGGAAAAAAATTACCAGCAAACTCTTAAGAAGAAAAAAAATCTCAGAGCTTACATAGGGCTAGCTAAATATGAATGAAATGCAAAGCTTCAATAACAAACAAGATAAACATAGAGACAGAAAACCAAAAGCTGGTAACTTGATAAAAAGCATGCTATCTTGTATCAGATATCAAGACAATAAGTAAGATAGAGCTACACTGATGGAATGATAGGTAAATGGACCAATATGATACAATAGGAAATACAGAAATGGCTCAGACTTCAGAATTTTAACACTTTAACACCCGTGAGACTCAAATATGGAAGGCATGACTTTTTAATGACTTGTTCTGGAACATTTTTACTTGTGTGGTGGAAAATTAATCTAATCCCTATCTCACACCATATACCAAAATCAATCCTAGAATGATTGTACATCTATATGTGAAAAGTAAAGCATTATACTTCTAAAAATCTTCTTCTATAATGTTAGCATATTTGTCCAAATGTAGAGTATAGGCAAAAATTTCTTATGCAGGACAGAAAATCACATAGACTACTTTAAAATTAAAAATGATTGTTTATCAAAAGACACCCTTATGAGAGTGGTAAGATACAAACATTGAGAGTGTATCTACAATACATTTGTTCAAAAATAACTTTTACCTACAATATATAAAGCTTCCTCCCACTCCATATAAGAAAAGGAGCCAACCCAACTGAAAACAATGCATGTTATTTAAATAGACATATCATAAAAATGAATATCAAATGACCAATAATCATCAGGCTCATTTATCTCTAGAATAATGAAAATTAAAACTATATGAAATAGGCTGGGTGTGGTGGCTCACATCTATAATCCTAGCACTCTGAGAGGCTGAGGTGGATGGATTGCTTGAGTTCAGGAATTCGAGACCAGCCTGAGCAAGAGTGAGATCTTGTCTCTGCAAAAATAGCTGAGTGTTATGGCCAGCACCTGTAGTCCCAGGTGGTAGGGAGGCTGTGGCAAGAGGATCACTTGAACCCAAGAATTTGAGGTTGCTGTAAGCAATGATGCCATGGCTCTCTACCCAAGGCTACAGACTGAGATTCTGTCTCAAAAAAAAAAAAAAAAGGAAAAGAAAAGAAAGAAAGAAAAGGAAAAAGAAAGAAGGAAAGAAAGAAAACAAGAAGCAAAGACACTATATTAAATAACAATTAAAAAAAAGAAGGGTTAAATAGACAAAGACAGAAAATACCAAGCATTCTCCAAGATGTGGAGCAACTGAAGTCTTTATGCTCTGATGGTGAGGATATAAATACTCTAACTGCTTTTGATAATGGTTTGAAAACATACTACGATGAATGTTTTCTTACTTTGTAAACCATCAAATTTACTTCTGTGTTATATGCCCCAAGGAATGAGTATAGATTTTCACTATTTTCAGAGAAACATTTCATAGTAACAAGAAAAGTGGAAAGAACTCAAATGCCCATCAAACATCAAATTTATAAATAAGTGTGATATAATTACACAACAAAATATTACATTTGGGTCTTGGTTCTGATATCTCACAGTCCTTGGATTAAATTTAGGAGATTTATTTAAATTCTCTAAATACCAGATCTAACTCTGTAAAATAGTGGCCACATCTGTTTGACTGGGTTGTGGATATTTATAAAAGAATGGATGGATGAGAGTCATTTGAAGAATAGCTGACAGGCACGTCATGCCCTTTCCACAATACCCTCAGCAACAGTTAGAGTTTCATGAACTAGACCAAATTTGAGTCTTTATTTTAGCTTACATTTTAATTCATCTGGCAAAAGAAATCATAGTTAGCATTTTAAATTTGGACATTCAGAATCTTTTCTAATAGTTTGTTTGTGTTTATTTTCTTTCTGTTTCTGCTTGGCTACATCAACCACACTTTTCTTTTCTTTTCTTTTTTGCAGTTTTTGGCCCAGGCTGGATTTGAACCTGCCACCTCTGGCATATGGGGCCCTACTCCTTTGAGCCACAGGTGCCGCCCTCAACCACACTTTTCAAACCTCCTGCTCACTTTCCCTGAAAGCCATCCCTCAATTTGATACCCCTTCTTCTTTTCAAATATAACAGTGAATTTCAACTGCAGCACCTACTTCCTTATTCTTGAATACTTTATTAATACATTTAATGCTGGTGAGTAGGAGGGGAATGTTAGATTAACATTTCATAAAATTGAAATTATTCTTTTCCTCAGAATATGCATCATAAAAGACATCTGAGAGGAGAAGAGCCCCCTGTGAAGCCTCCCACGCCTCCTTCCAAGTGTTGCCCATGTTAGTTTGTTAATAATAGCAGTGTCTGGAGAAAGCTATTAGCACTTTAAAAGCTTAGTGGAGGAGTCTCACATATGACTCGAGAAAATATAATGTAACAGTGGAACTAACATCTTGCCACAAAAAATCCTGCAATTTAAGAAAATTTTCAAGTGAGAATTGTTTTCAAAAATACACATATACACATATATTTGTACTTACACACATATATTTTATTGATTTAGAATATAATTTGACTATGTATACAAAAAATAATTGTCTTGGTTTATTTCCTGTTGCTATAACAGAATGCCACAAACTAAGTAATTATAAATAAACAGTTTGTGTTGCTCACAGTCCTGGAAGCTGGGAAATTCAAGAGCATGGTGTTGGCATCAGGTGTGGAAGGCTCACATGCAAAGAGCACAACCCTGGTGTTGGGGCCGTGTGAGCCTCATCTGTTGCCAGGTGCACAGCCTTCCTGGTTGACACCCATATCCTCCCTACAAGGGAAGGGTTGAGACACAAGGTCCAGGGCTGGCTTGCTGGGGGTCTATATGGGTGTTCTCCAGATGTTCCCCAGGGCCTGGAGAGATGGAAGGGAGGGAGAAAAAGGAAGAGGTGGAATACCTGGTGTTCTATGAGGGGTTAACAGGAATCAGCAGCACCTAGTTATGCAATGTGGCCAAGGTATCACAAGCAGAATCCACTCGGGAGCTCAGGAAGAGTGAGCAGGTGTGGGGAAGAAGCCTGGAAGCCAGAAATTCCTGGAGGACCATCTATCAGTGGGTTGGCAGAAAGTCCTTCTCAGTGGGTGGAGCTAGGACTGTAGAAAGAGTGGATGCTTCTTAAAACTCTCTGCAGTCAGAAATGAGCTGAGTCACAGAGCCCTTGATGGCTTTTGAGACTACTGAACCTTGGAAGTCTCTGCTTTGCTGAGCATTAGCCCTTCAGTTTCTGGTTCGTGGGGAAATCTGGAGGTAAATGAACCACTGGAAGTCAATAAACCAGTTTCAAATCATTTTGCTAGTTTTAACATCTGGTGTGGCAGTACTGTATTGGGTAGGTTCACAATCTCTAATTTCTTGGTATAGAATTTTGAGCTATGGCTCCCTCTGTTATTTCTGGGTCCTTTGCAAAAAGCATATATGTGTAGCCCCACCCAGGAAATTTTTTGTCAAGCCCTGTACTCCTCTCAGCAGCCAGATAAATTGACTGTGGCACTCACTGCAGACACAGCTGCCCCTCAGGCAGTTCCCAAAGCCTGACTTGAGGCAGGAGTAGTGGGCCTTCTAGGGTTCAGAACTAAGCTAATTCTTCTAGGAGTTTCTAGAAGTTCTAAATGTTTGCATAGTTACGCATTTGCTCCAGGCATTGATGAAGCTGTAACTTTGTCTATAACCTATGGATCTGTTAGAAGTCAAGGGAAAAAGGTGTCCTCATTCTCAACTTACAATAAAATCTGTATTTTTTGTTATACAAAAATAGGTTTCTGAATTTACAGATGAGAGCTTCAGAATTTATGTCAGAATACATGTGCCAATCTAAATAAAGCAGTATTTCCAAGTATTGGATGACCCTAATTTGCAAGGAATGTGTTCAGACAGGAACAGAAGAAAGTAGTTGTGTGATGTCTCTATTCCAACAGACCACACAAGATATAGAGGTGACATTCATTCCAGGCTACTATACATGTCCTGCTGAGTCATTCCTCTCAACTAGGAGCACCATGCCAGACTCAGAGGCCTCCTTCACCTTTGTATTACGTGAAATATTTAAACTAGAACTGATCTGAGCATAAACCATCCACTCCCCAGATGGTTCCTCCAATAGTCTAGACTCCAGACCAAAAACAAAGAACAAAACAGTAAAACAGCAAAGGCACACTTCCCTGCCTGTTTTATTCTTTGTTTACTGAAGTTGAACCCACTTCTGTGAAGATAAAGGAGGGAATATTCATCTGGATAGACAAAAATGGGCTGTGAAAACAGGCTTACCAAAGCCAGGAGCCACAGGGACTTGCAGGGGTATAAGAAAGAAAGTAGAAAGCTAATTGTTGTAGGTCAACAGCCCCCAAAAGACCCGAGTCTGTCTCGGCCTTTCTCAGCCTTGCTCCTTAGCATGCCCCCTCCCCTTGGGTTAATTCTGAGAACAAGTTTCTGATGAGGAAGTTCTCCAAGTTCCTTTAACTCCCTAGTTACAGTTAAAACAATAGTAGAAACTCACTCAAGCAGAGTTTCCCAAGCTACTGACTCTTCCAAGTCAAGTTAGTCCTCGTGCCAACTGCCATGATGCAACCCCCTGAGATAGCCCCCTGACTGTAGCCCCACCCTGAGCTAACTGCCATGATATAACCCCCTGAGCCAACCATCTGACTGTAACCCCGCCCTATAACCAGCCACATTCCGCTTTTGTACATGCTTGCTTTGCCACATCAGCACAAAAACGGTATAAAAAAATCAGCCTGTACTGCACTTCGGGGCCATTTGCCCTTTGGGGCAGCAGTCCACCTGTGCAGATGTGATAAATCGCCACCTGATTTGGGCCGTTTGCCCTTTGGGGCAGTGGTCTACCTGTACAGGTGTAATAAAACATTACCTTATTTGTACCTAAAGTGGGGTTCGTGTTTCCTTATGGGTGGCCACAGTTACAACATAATGACGGACGATTATCCCAGCAGGCCTGCTGGAGCAGGGACCTTCTGGAAGTAGCTGCTCAAAGTGACTGGAACCTTCAGAACAGTAGTGGGGGGTTGGCAATGCAGCTGCAATTGGAGTCTCGCTAGATGGGCTGATTCCTAATAGGACTGAATGGTGCTGAATTACAAGACAATAACTGAACAACAGCCAAAAGAAAAAAAAAAAGTCTTCTTTTAACTAAGCAGGGATCTAGAAAAAGTACCATGAGAAAGCAATATTCTTCTGCCTCTCAAACTCAGATTAAAAGAAATAATAATAAATGATTACCAGTGTCCTGCAAAAGGTTAGCAAGCATGTAGTATTAATCAAGAAAACAGAGCATCTGTGACCACACACCTTTGGTAAATTCTGGCTAAACAACCCTAGTGGAATTCTTCACTAGAAGACTTTGCAGATTCTTAATGTGCTAATATGCATGTTAATTTTCCCAGAGTGTGCCTTGTTTTCCAAATTCATTTAACTTTCAATACTGTTTTTCTTTGCAGAACTCCTGTTTGACCCCCATTGGGCACGTGTGTTGTGTGCCACTCAGTTTGGGAGACTAAATTATGGCAGCGTCATTTATACTTCAACAGATGCCAAGAAATAAGCCCCATGAGGATTCCCTCTCTGCCTGGCAATAAACCCCTCCCAAGCCGACTGCTGAGAGCCAGAGGAAGGCATAGAGGAGGCTGGGCATGGACTTACCCAACGCCTGGCCAGAAAGCCTCCAAACTGGCAGAGGTTGTTCAAGACTCATTCTCACCAGGCAGAAAATTGCAGGGACATTTACGTTGGGTGCCCAGATGTCTCGTGATCTGCAAGGCGCCAAGGAGGCCTGTGAGAAAGACCCTGCCTTCTCCATGACAGAGGGAGAGACACTAGCAGGAACACAGGACCTGACTTCCCCAGGGATGTCCGGCCTTTCGGGGACACCCGGCCCTGCTCAGCTGCAGGGTATCTGGGAGAGGGACCTTGCTGAGAGCCATCTCTCAGGCCCACCAGGGAGACAGCAGCATGGACATGACAGCTGGGTGACCTGTCCTGAGTCAAGCAGGGTCTCGTCTGTGGACAGTGGCCCCTGGAAAGCTGCTCAAGACGGAGTGAGTGAGGACAACAGGGTGAGCGGGATGAAGCTCCCCTTTCCCCGGGCGGGGCTTGCTGGACCAGCGCCCTGCACCCCGGGGACCTGGGAAGGTGCCAGTGATCTGGGGGGAGTGAAAGGCACAGCCCGCTTCTCAATACTCGTGATGGGAGAAATACAAAATGCCCCACTTAAAGTTTAGAAAATAATTCTTTCAATACCATCCAGTGATGACTCACCTACTTATTTCAAACTAATTATTAAGTTTTTTTGGATTCAAGTACTATTCCAACAAGGCTGGGCCTCAACTTAGAGATACTAGAATATTTAAACAAGTCTGGATAGTTTGGGGAATGGGCTTTAAAGAGAAAAATGGTGTTAGGATTCTGGTATGAAGTGAATTTTGGAAAACCCTAGAAACACAAGTTAGATTTCTTACATAGAGATCCCGCTATTACAAACAGATGGTAGCACTGTAATAAAGTGTGAAACATAGGCCCCAACTAGTGGAAAAGTTGATCTGAACTAACACTTAGCAGCATTAGAAAGTACTAGAAAAATTTTATTTTAATTCACCTTATATATTAATTGGTCAAATGTTATGTCCTGTCTTTGGCCAAACTATTAAAAAAAAAAAAAATGAGCATGTCCTAATTTCAGGAAATAAAAATGGAGATCAGTAACCATACAGCACTGTGTGGGCTCAGTACAGGGCAGAGCATGGCTGCCTGCTCCAAAACAAGTAGGCCAGGACCCTGCTCTGCCCAACAGATAGAATAAGATGTCCCAGAAAGTGAAGTACTCTTTTCCTCTTTAAATTCATATTTCTTGGCCCAAAACCCTGGCCTGTCCTGGAACTTCCATTACAAAATTTAAATCTTGTACCAATAATTTTTTAACACCATAAGTTCTGTAAATTTATTCACTAATTATGTAGGGAAAGAAATGTATGTACACTTTAGATAAAATATGCCCTGTGTTATGGTTTTGCTAAGCCAGCCAAATTGAATGTAAACAAAATGTAAATTAAGTTTGACTTTCATTATGAGTTTCAATCACATAGATCTTTCTATGGACAAGGAAATTTTAGAGTTATGGTCCATACATTTAAATTCTTCATTCTGTACCCATTTTAATATATCTTCTCCATGACGACACACATATGCTTCCTGGTAGCTAATGGGTAGTTGTAGATTAATCGATGAAAGGCTTCTGGAAAGTAGTGTGTAGCAGGGCAGAGGAGTCACCTGAACTTAGTGCCTCAGCTTTTCAAGGCAGGAATGATTTGATTTTCTTCTAGTTCCTTAAATGCAAAGCAATAGGAGAAATATCTCCTTTTGTTCCAGAGTATATTTAACTAAATCCATGTTCTTTAGAAAAGTGTTATCTAAAATAGCATCCACCAAGAAGACATGGATCACAAATCTAGGGAATCAAAGATGGTCTTTCTGTCTGCACAACTTCTGGGAAAAGAAAGAGGAGATGGGATTCAGAGAAAGAGTGGAACTGAAGGTTTGAGGGGTTAGCCTGCCCTTTGCCCTTTGCGCCAATGACTCCACTTCCAGTTGGGGATGTTAAATAGAACATCTGGCAATATTAGAGGATGGTTTTAGCAAAAGAAGAGGGAGGCTTTGCTCAGTTTATTTTTTACTCTCATTGAAGTCTTCTTTATAAAATAAATATTACAAAGTAACTCTATGAGAAATCCACAAATTGCCCATATCTGTACATGAAAATCAATGAACTTGGTAGATGTGTAACAAATACGAGCATAGAAGTTTTTTTTTTAGAAATTCCCACAAAGCCAAACGTGTGGATTTCCCCACAGCAGCGACTGTGGAGAGATCGCTGATGACATTACACAGGAAAGAAGAGGAAATGTCTTTCAAGTAAGAGCAAGAGGGAGTGTTCTGCAAGGAATAAAGTAATCTGTGGTTCTTTTTAGTTTAGCAAAGAAGAGATTTCTACACCCGACCCAGCCTCCTGCAAAAAGCTTTTGTAGACATCCGAGAAGCACATCTTTAAAGGGCTCACCAGACACCAGGCACACAAGGGAACTGTGTTAGAAGCAATGGAGCAATCACAGTGGGCGAGGGGATGGCAAATAAAATACTTCAAGTAATTGAAATAGTTTGGATTATGCAATTCTACAGTGTTTGTTTGCAAATAATGCATGCTCATTGGAAAAGAAACTAGGATATACAAATAGCTGACATATTAAATTCCTTGGTATCTTACCACTTAGATACAACCCATTTTCCATGTGTCTTCATCTACCATTTTATATTCCTCTTCTAAGACATTTAAACAACTAGTATCTATTTCTTTCCATCTGCAATGAAGCCAAGAATGGATTAGATATCCTGTTTTATAGCCTTTCTCCTAACTTAAAATCATATAACACACAGTCATTGTTATCTTAGAAATATATATATAACTTTATCATTTTAAATCACTATATATTATTTTTGTGTGTGTTATATATGTTTAGAGCTTAAGTAGAGTGTATGCATACAGAGACTAGAGAGTATGTGTGTATACTTAGAGTATATACAGAAAGAGTATATATGAGTATACAGAAGGAGTTTGTGTGGGAGGAGCTGTATATATATATAAATATATACTGTAAATCCCAGTTTGGGGACATTCACATTGTTTCTATATTTCTTTCTTTCTTTTTTTTTTTATTGAATCATAGCTGTGTACATTAATTCAACCATGGGGTACAGTGTGGGGGCTTCACATGCAATATGAGATATTTTATCAACCTGATTGACATACCATTCATGATATTTTCTCGTTTTCTATATGAAAACATTTTTGATCCTTGTTTAGAAGTTTTCTCCTGACCCTTCGAATATGTACCACACATGTTTCTATATTTCTTAAATGGGTCTCTCCATGAATTGCTTAGCATTTCCCACTGTATGGTTGCTACATTTGGAGTATTCATTCTAAGACAGTGAGGTACATGGCATTTTTCTGACCCGGCCTCAGAAGTTGCATATTGTCAATTCTCAGGTCACTTATTGGTCATAGCAGCTACAAAGGCCAACCTAGTTTCAAGGGAACACAACAGATCTCCCCTCTTACTGCTGAAGTGGAAAGGTTTCAGGTGCTTGTGCAGCATATTTTTGCAGCTATCTTTGGCAGTTGCAATCTATCTTATGATCCCACTGAAGGGCTACGATTCTAGCCCCCAGAACATGGCAATGCCCCCAGAGTTTGTGGGGATTGGCCCGCCTCCACACAGTTTCTTTACTCTGTGAATGAGTCCGGATAAGGTGATAATTATTTTCTGTGCTATTTTTAATTTCTTCTTCTTTTGTAAAGGCAGTTTTATTATGAAAGAAATGAAATCATTATTTGAAATTTAAAAGCAAAATTTAAAGGCAACCTGTATTTTTTTTTTTTTTTTAGTTTTTGTAGCTATTAGCTTTGTTTAGATTTTTAGAGATTTGAAAACATAGAATATTATTTTTAAATCTGTTCAGTGCCTAGTTTAGTGGCATACATTGGTAGGCACTAAATACACTCTGTAACTATTAGAATTGTTCTATTGTTGATCAGGTGTTTCGTTGTAACACAAGGACCACAATGTCATGAACCACGGATGTCTTCCTGCAACCCGCGATTATCTAAATGGAAAATAACACGAAAGTTTTCATCAAGCAGAGCCTCAGAGGTGAAAATGCCTCTGACTCCTGGGACTAAAGGATTGGGGTAAGAGTTCAAGGTTTTCCGGCCAATATACAGCATATTTTCTAAGTAGTCACATGATGTTCCAGGGGCAGTAAGCACCAGGCCTGTGGAATGACTTGTTGCCCCTTCTAACAAGCCATTCTTGTTTGAAGGACCTGCTTTTCTCCTAATGGTGAACAGTGAGATTTTTCAAAAGCACCTCTAAAGACGCCTTAGTCGTGTCTTCTCACTTCTAAACAGTCTGTATTTACACTCAATATCAAGACGTGGTGTTTTTCAATAGCTCTTGCCTCACACCCCTTCCAATTGAGTTGCTAAAGAAATGCCTCTTGTTTGAAGAGAATTTCTTTCTTTACAAGGAAAAACTGTCTTCCTTCTTCTGAAATATTTAACAGTCTGACCCTACACTATTACTCCACACTCGACTCAGTATCTTTGTCAAGAGTGAGAAGTAAGTCATTTTTCTTAAACTGCTACTAATACTGGCAATGGCCTGCCCTATCATTTATTTCCACGAGGAAGCACGATGGGACTATTGAGTGTTGCTTTGCTTCTTATAGGATTTTTACCTTATCTTAATTTTTACATGTCTAATGAGAACTACTGTGCTGTGAATTTCCTATTGAAACCCAGGAGCTGCCAGTTTCTCTTTCTCTTGCATTTTATGTCTCTTCATTTTCAGAGTGCTAGTCATGCGCTGTGCTGAGCTGAATTAGGGAAGCTGATTATTTCCCTAATGAAATGCTCTGTAGTCTGTGTGGCTGGTTAACATTTGATTGCTTCATCTTTTCCTTTTAATTCTTTTATTTTTCTCCTTAGACTAACGACCAGATTTTGTCCAACTTATGGAATAGGCGGCTTTCAAAATATACATGAGCCATGCCAGCTCCTAGCGGGGTCTTTTATGTTCCTGAAAATGATGACACAGCTATAACTTTGTACATACCTTCTAAACAGGGGTGACACTGAAGTAGAGTAAGATGTATGAGGAGCACAGAGAATCCTGTCACGGGGCAGATGTAACTCAGGAATAGAAAGAGGATCTGGTCAGTAAAAACGTGGTCATAAAGGTAATGAGCGTAAAGTGCTTTATAAACTATCAGATGCAACATAGCTATCGGCTTGCAGGGTGGCAATGAAAATTAATTGTTAAATTTAGGAAGCCCACTCTCAAAAAGATATTTACCACAAGGTTAAATGAGCATATGGAGTGAGAAGGGTTGTAAAGGAGCATTTTCTATTTTCCTATATTTTCCCCATGAGAATAGAGCAACTGTGGGTCCATAGTCAGTGCTTTGAACAAGTAGAGCATGATAACAGTCAATCACAAAGAAATTTTTAAAAATTCTTTCCAACAGCTTTGACAGAATAATTTTAAGCAGATCCCTTGTCTCTGGTCTCTGGTCACCCCCTAGAAAACCAACCATTCTCTAAATTGAAGTCACAGAAGTTGCATTCATTTCTTTAATTAAACTGTAACATTGAAAAGTCTAAATTTCATTGTTCACCCGCGCTCCGCTCTGGAAGGCTGGCTTCAGGGAGAAATGGAGCCTGCCCACCTCCTCTCTCTTCCAATCCTTGGCTGCTCCAACCTGTGCTCACAAGACAGCCAATATTCTTTCTGGGACCGGGGTAGAAGGCAGTGATAAGCCACTGAGAACTTATTATTTCATTGCGATGTTGTGGTATCTGGTAAGTGGATTTTTGAAGCTAACTCAGAAATCTTCTTGCTGAAAATATGTAACTGCCCTTCCTGTGGTATAAAGCTCCAGCTCTCGGGCTACACCTGCTTTAGTCTCTCGACTCCCACTGATCTCTTCCTAGGGTCTACAATTAGTGTGCAGACGGTTTGACCCTGGGGCCCACCACTGTAGAAGTGCCCCTCACCTCTCACTCCTGCCATTTCTACTCTGTGATCACAGGCAGCTAGCTGGTCACAACCTCTTGCCTTGGGATTTTCCAAAGCTAATTCCGATATCGATTTACCATGTCTACAAATTCTCAGAAATCCATATCGAGCCCCTGACTGTCCTTCTCAAGTTTCCCTCCCTGGCTTAGGGAGGGAGGGATGGGGGAGCCTCTGCCTTCCCCTCCACCATAGGAAGGGCGGGATCCTGCCCCAGACCTAGGTGAGCCTACTGCAGACACTCTTCCCTGCACATACAGAAGGCCTAGCTCCTGCAGCAAGTCAGAGAAAAGGATGGAGCTGTTGATACAAAGTACCTAGAAGCAGTCCAAGCTCGACATTGACAATGGTTGGACAAACCATGCGAAGGATGTTTTAAGAATAATCGAAGACATTTGTTCCTTAAGTGAGATGAAAATTTATCGAAATCAGAAGTTGTAAAGTGATTGAAAAAAGACACTGAATAAAATAGGCAGTATATTTCCTATAATTAAAAATTTGCACATATGAACGAGACGATATATAAATGTATGTTTGTAATATGTATTAATATTTTCACTATGATGATCCTTTTGGAGTAGAAATATGATATTTTATTTTGCCATTTTTGCTTGTCTTTATTTTTATTTAAAAATTTTCAGCAATGTATATTAATAGCTTCTGTAATAGCAAAATTTATGAAAGAAGAAAATAAATTCTATGCAGGAAAAGACTTCTTTCTTGTTCTTCCAATATTTTAAATTCCTATTTATGGTAATTTAGAGTTAAGATTAAAACAGAAAGAGTGATTTGGGGCTTCCTTTTTGCAAGACTTCTTCAAATGACCTAGTACCTCACATTGAAATGGAATTATAACTAGTACCCAATTCTTTATTCCCTTTGTTTGCCCAAAATTTCCATTTTAACGTCTTGTTAACACATCACTTATTCAATTGTCAACAAGAGAACTAGGGCTCTAAGCATGGACCACTTAGAGCCCCTTTTGTTAACAAATTGACAATCCCAGAGAGGTATGATATCTGATCCGTCCTGCCCATTATCTCCAGGCACAGCTGAAGAATATACTCATCCTTTCAAAGTTATATACTGCACTTGGATAAGAATAAAATTAAAAGGGGAGAGAGAATGCAGTCATGCAGTGGTGTCCAGGGGGCTGTTACGGCCGTGTCAACTTATAACGTAAGACAGACAAGGGAAGAAAAAGGGCAAAACCTGCATTTTCCCAATACAACAAAAAAATAGAATACACAGGATTTACTGTGACCCACAATGCTCTGTCTCTCCTCTCCCTGACATGGTTTCTCTCGCAGCTTCAAGGACTGAGCCCTACTCGTACTTCAGCACAAATGTCACATCCTTAATGAAGATTTTATGACAACCCTGATTGCTCCTTTTCTTCCTTCCCCTCTCTGCTGCACTATTCTCTATTTTCTTCATATCTCGTCACTACCTAGAATTACGTCAGCACCAGAATTTTTTTTTATTCTTTTATTACTGATTTTATCTGTTTTACCTCTGATTTCATTGTCCCTGAGGACAGGACATGAGCTTGCTTCTGCTTTATGATAAATTTATTTTATAGTATTTGGGACATAGTTAGCTGCTTAAAGATATAATAGAACCTCCATGGTTGACCACCTCCCTACACTGACCACCTCCTTCAGTTGACCTTATTTTCATAGACCGGACATGCACCACATGTAAACGTATCACCCTATAGGCCTAGTTCCTTATGTTGACCACCTCCGCTATTCACCAATTTTGTACAGACCATTCGACGACCAGCTGTCTGAGGTTTTGCTGTGTTTGTCAGATGAATGGGTCCATGCTGTAGACACATCGGTACAGATAGATAGACCAACCATAGTAATAACCCTAGGTGGAAATTGTGTTCAACCACAGGCTGAAGCTAACAGGTATTTTATTAAGGAACGCAACTTTTACCTATCAGGTAGACCAGGTGGCATTTTTCTGTGTGTGGCTATTTCACCTAGCATAAAGTCCTCCAGGTTCATCCATTTTGTCACCAGTGACAATAAACACTTTTTGTTTAAAACTGAACAATATTCCATTATATATTATTATATGTGTGTATACATAGATCACTATGAAAGTTTAGAGACAGACTGTGTTCTAGTCCATTATTTCTCTTCCAAGAAGCACAGCCAACAGTGTCCTTTCTGATTCACCCATGGAAGTTTAAACTGGCTTGGATTACGGCGATGGCAAGGATGGCTTTGTTTGTTTCTGTCTGTGTGGATTTTGCATTTCTTGATTTTTATATATCGCAGAACCTCCATATAATAATCTACATGTAAATTTCATGTATGGAATATATGTGGGGGTTATATACATTCATCCACTGATGTATTGGTTGTTCCCATATCTTGAAAAATATCATTTCCATGTATTAGATTAGGTTATTTCCATATCTTGAATATAATATCAGCTATATCTGGAATCTAAAAAATGTCAAATTCACAGCTATGGAAAGTAGAACTGTGGATAGCAAACGTGAGGACAGGAAAGAAAGAAGGAGATGAAGGTTAAGGAGAACAAACTTGCACTTATGTTGAATGAATCTGTTTAGAGATCTAACATACAGAGGGAGAACTATAGTCAAGTCACTGTTTTGTATAGTGAATACTTG
Organism: Arctocebus calabarensis; assembly: GCA_963573935.1. Lineage (NCBI taxonomy): Eukaryota > Metazoa > Chordata > Mammalia > Primates > Lorisidae > Arctocebus > Arctocebus calabarensis. Next base: position 39,497 of record CAUYON010209707.1, on the reverse strand, counting down.
CTATGAGTGTAAATGGTAGGTATTCTAATCATTATGTGAGGTGACGGATATGTTAATTTGCCTGACTGTAGTTAGCATATATATACATATATACACATGTACACTTCAAAACATGTAGTACATATTAAATGTATACAATAAAAACAAATTAATTCATTTTAAAGAAAATATAATAAAATCCTTTAAAAAATCCCAGAAGTCCCAGAAAATATTTGAAAATACAGCCAACTTAAAAAATAAAAATATGAAAAATAAAAAATAAAATGACTTTTTTTCCCTAGTATGCTGAAAATAATTAAAAAAAAATGATAAGTCAGAGTAGTCAAGAGTTTACTAATGGACATTTTAAAGTTATAGTAAATAGAAATTGGCATAATGTTTCTGGTAAGAAAATTTGAAAATGGATTAAGGTCTAAAATATTAACCAATCGTATTTCTGGGACTTTTTGTGAAGTAAAGATCATAAGTGGAAATTAGTATGGCAGAGGAATACCCACATGTGCTTTCATAATTGTGAAAAATTTACAACAAATTCTATTTCATCAGTGGGGCCCTAGTTTAAGAGAAGCTCAATACAGATAAAAATGGAATAGTATGCAGTCATTGAAATGCTGATGCAGAAGAATTAACAATGGCTATTTCTGGTGGTGAAATTTGAAGTGATTTTTTACTTTTCTTCTCCACACATTCTCAGAGGATGGAGCATTTTATATTGAGCATATTTATTTTAAAAAAATAATAAAAGCTTTGACAAAAAATCCCACTTTTATAACCTTTCTAAGGCTATATAATATTGTCCTAACTATAGTTTTTAACAGTCCAGTATGTAGCTCCATGATGGACAAAATAATGAAGATCTTCACTTTGCTATCTCCTCAAAGTGGATGTAGCTTTAACTTCGAATTAATTGAATTTTAGAATTTAATCTGTGTGTATTCCATAAGGCTAATAGAAATTTTATGCCTGCTATTCAGAGTTGTGGTTTCTTTTATTGCGCATTTGGCAGTCTAAGCAATAATTATAGATATCTCTTATGAAAAACCTCTGAACTCCTGCCTGGATTTATAATATTATTCATGTTGATCCGGAACTCTTTTGAATAGCTTTGTACCATGATTAACTGGAATGAAAAATGAATCATCACATAACACAGACTGCATGGATGAGGTTATATCTTTGCGGGAACAAATAGTCCCTGCTGTATTGTGACTTGGAGAGCGCTACTTAGCCTCTACTTCACATTCAGTTTCAAAACAAGAAGATTTAACCTGAGTCAAAAAGCTAGGGGCCTTTGCTCATCACTTATTTCTTGTGAATGACTTGAGCACCGACGGAGATGAATGAAGACTGACATAGTAAATGTCAACCTGCAATACCAAATAACTCCACACTCAACAGTAGATCTGCAACCAGCTTGACTTAGAGTTTTAAAGACTATAAAGAAGAATTCAGAGTGAGTCATGAGCAAATTTATTCTCTAGTTTCTCATGTGGGTGAAACTAGTTAGCTTTTTCATAGAATTCCCAGATGCACTAAGTAGATATTTTGTTTTATTATGAAATATCACAAAGGTTTGTCTGTATGAAGATTGTAGTTTCAGTGTGGTCCGTGTTAACGATTAGCTGGAACTCTGTAGCTGCCTTTCAGTATCAACAATTCAGTCACTCTGTGTTTCAACAGTCTTTAAAACCTAGCCCTAGACTCATGAAAAACCACCTAGCTCTCGCATCTCCCTCCATAGGAATTTAGAAGGAGACATAAAGCCAGACACTGGCAGCCATCCAGAAATGGACATTATTCATCCTCCTACTCATCCAACTGACCTGAATGGATTCGTTTCAAGGTACTTTCTATTCAGAAGATCCTCTGAAGTCTCTCTCTTCCTCTTCTTGCTTTACAGTAGACTTGAAATTTCCTTTCAACCTTCTCACCAACGCAGGTTACATTTGTCCAAAATAACTTGTTCCTCGGCCGTGATGCATCTTCAGTCACCCCATCTCCCCGTCATTCACCTCCTGGAAATGCCAAAGAGAAATAATGAATGCTTCCTGTTTCCCAGCCCTCTGCGGGAAATGATTACTGTGCTCTTGAAGATAACGTAGAATGGCGTATTCTCTCTTTTCTGTGTTGGATCGCTCTCTAAAATGACTGTTATTCTGCAGCAAGTTTTTGGAAGCTTTCTTCCACATCCTTGTGGATTACTTAACTTTCCTGTACTTATTTATCCTCTTTTGTCTTTTTTTCCCTGCCTTTGCTGCTTCTTGTTCACCGCCAATGACATCCATTGACCAAGACTTACTCTCAGTAACTTGCTTTCCAATTCTGTTCTAATCAGCCCTCTTCCTGTTTTTCAAACTTTAACTATTTTCTATTCCCCTCTCTCAATTTTTTCATGTACACATCATGGGCTTTTGCTAATTATTCCATGTATTTTTATATCTTTTGAATTTCTATTATCACTGACAATATTTATTCCCTTATAGTTTTGTTTTGGATTCTAGTCAAGCTCACAGTGCATCGTTTAAGTTTCAAAATTTCTATCCCTCTCTTCTCCTTTCAAGGAACTTTACAGTCATCTGCTAAGATAGTCCTGTAACTACAAGAAAAAAATTATGAATGATTACTGAAAGTTTACTGAAAAATAAAATTGAGCTTTCTAGTATCCATCGTCTCTCATTAATAAACTCAAATTCTGCAAACATGTTTTAACAAGCATTCTGTACTTCAGCTAATATACTTTCTGTCATAACTATATAAATTATCTTACACCTATCCCTAAGAGGAGTATAATTTTTTAAATTTCAAAATATTATTCTGAAAAATTTACATCTTCCTGCCTATGATCTAACATCTTTTAATTTCCACTTAAAACTAATTAAAGGTTTAATTTTACCTACCTATAGGTTTTATTCACACTAAAATTATTGTTGGGAATTTGCCATAAACAAGACACTGTTCTCTGAGGAACACACAAAATGTACTTGCATATAACAAAATTATGATCATATACAATATAATTGGGATCTAAATAAATGTTCCTATGAAAAAAGTGCCATTTCACAATTTAACTATATGTTACAAGTAAGATCTGGTATAGGAAAGTCATTCACAATCTGTTAACATCATGGTACACATAGAAAATAATAGTATTTATTATACAAGGTACCCATAAAGTTCATGTGCAATTTACAATGTAAAACTATTTTAAATTGCACACGAGATTTATAGACACCCTGTATTATGACATTTAATGTTGTACCTTAGTGTAAACAGAAAAGTTTGCACATAATTAGAGGTGACCTGCCTGAGGATTCTAAAAAGTAACTCACATCTGGCCACCCAAAAGGCTGAAGAGATTATTGCGTCCAGCACAGGTGTAGCTGTTCACAGCATACTCCTGTGCCACCCAATGCTAACCCGAAGAGCAGGTGCAGGAGACCTTAGAAAAAACAGTCTCTTTGGGTAGTCATGAGAAAAGATTTGAAATGTATTCACAGTAAATTTTTTTGTGGGTCTGTTTTGTTTGGTTTTGCTTTTTAAATGGCATAGAAGGAGGAAAAACCTTCTGGTTCCTAAATATTCAGAGTAAATACAACACAAGTATTTTTGTTTTTGCAAAGAAGGGAGTAATTTTCTGGATTGGAAATGATTTGGTTGCTATTTATTCATACCTGATTATATTGAATTCTTTACTTCATGCCATCTTTGAAATTTTATGTTTAATCTTTTATCTTTAATTTGTATTTTAAATTATTATTCACAGTTAGTACTTAATTTTTCTATTCTTTTTATCTTATTTACTCCCTTCTCGGGACCCCACTATAAAGGCATTATTGAGGGTTTTCTGTGTATTCATTCAGAAAAGCAGCAGGTAAAATGTTGAACAAAGACAATTGAAGTGATGAACATAGTTTAGTAAATTTGTAGCAAATGATTAGAAACATGAACAAATGAATGAATGAATGGTGAAAAAACAATCTTAAAATAAGATTTGTATTTAGAAGGGGCAAACTTTGCTAAAGTATTTTTAAAAAATGAGTTTCATGAAGAAAATGCTAGCAAAACTATGCAGGGCATTTAGATTATAATCCACAGAGTTTTAAAAATGCATGATGATATGAAGATATAACAGTCACTCTTTTACCAAAAGAGAAATAAGAGTTTCACTAGTAACATAAAGAAGAAAGCAGTGGCACAAGTAGGGCACACAGCTCTCCGGTTTTCAGTCCTTTGCAGTCCTGGGCCCTGAATACAAGGCAGAATTGAGGGGAATATTATAAATGTACTAATAGTAATTCTTGTAGACCAATGGCAAATATGAGCATGGCAGGGATACTCCATGCTTGACAGGATACGTGTGAGAAGGGTTTAAGTCTTGTAGAGAAGCCCTAGGTCTTACATGGCACCTAAGCCATAAGAAGGGGCCAGGGACTGACTGGTGAACCAAATACATCTTCAAATGAAAGCCTGGGCAGAACCATGGACAGCAACAGCAGACGCCAGAGTGTGTGCTCAACAACCAGGAAGGCGTAGGAGGCATCAGTGGATGCCAGCTTATGCTTATGGTGCCCATAGGGATAGTTGGAGTGAGTTACCCTGCTGAGTAGTTGACCAAGGAATGAAGATGCCTCATGGATAAGAGGACACATCCCCAAATATGTGCAGGATATACACACTCACTGGAAATGTACAGTACCCTGGGAAAGAACCAAGAACAGGAAGAGCAGAATTCTGAATCTGATGATGTGCTCAAAAGAGTTTATTTTATAAGGGGACATGAAGAAATTACCTTAATTTGATATATCATAATTTTTCAACTGCTAAGTATGACTGGGAACTCACGAACCCCAGTGACCTCCATTCCTCTACTTGGAAGCAGTGTAGCTCTGCTGAGACGACTACTGGAAAGCCTTGCTGCTGATTATAGCCCAATACTCCTGACGAACAAAGATGCAAAATTGCTCAACAAAACACCAGAAAACCGTATTCAACAGCACATTGAAAGGATCATTCACCATGATTGAGATACATCACTATGACATACAGTGATTCCACATGAATATCAATAAACGTCAAGTCACTAAGAGAATGAACCCCTGTATTTTTTTTCAATATGCCCTCTTCAGGCTTCCATATCAGAGCAATGCTGGACTCATAAAAATGAGTTTGGAAGTATTCCCTTGTCTTGTATTTTTTTTTTTTTTTTTTTTTGGAAGAGTTTGAGAAGGCTTGGTATTAATCTCTTTAAATGTCTGGTAGAATTTAGCAGTGAAGCTGTCTGGTCTTGGGCTTTTCTTTATTAGGAGACTTTTTACTATGGATTCAATCTCCTTACACATTTTTGACCTGTCACAATCACCATATTGTAACTTAAGGCATACAGACATAAAGCTCCATGTCCAAAGTCATTCAGACGGTAAATGGCAGAACTGAAATTGAAACCCAGGCTCCCCTCCTGTAAGACTGTATGTCTCTCCTACATGGGCCAGTCACCTGAGTCTTTGGTTTTATCCTGTAATATTTGCAGCTTCGGAAAGTGCCACAAAAAACACCATTGTTATTGCTTTGGATAATAAAGTCCCTTGTCTCTGAACTAGAAATCTTATGTCTTCTATCAGCATTTATGAAAACAGAGCAGGATAATTTCTTCACATGCAGATCTCTGAGGCTTGTTTTTCTTACCTGAAAAGTAAAGATTGCATTTCTTTCATTATAGAGTTGTTGAGGGATGAAAGAAGATAAGCTACAACAACATGAAGCAAAATAATGAAGAGCTTAGGTTCTGTAGTCTAACACCTGAATTTAAATTTCAGTTCTGCCATTTAACAACTTAGTGACTTTGGACACAGTACTTTATGTCTGTGCCTAAGTTACCCATCAGTTAAATGTGGGTTGGTAATAATAATACCACCCTGAGCATTATGTGTTCCTAAGAACACTGTCTAAAATATGGTATGCATTGTATCAATGTTTGCTGTAAAGCATTGAGCAAAGAAATTAGTATTTAACTGGTATGCAATACATGATAAAGACAGATGACAAGAGATGAGATGGGTAGTTAGAAAGAGAGACAGTATAGTTTCAGAAAAGAGATCATTTTTGGCTATACATGTTTACATAGAGGACTTGATTTTAAATTTTCCAATAAATGATAGATAGAATTCATACAATCATAAAAAATAGGAGGCTTGTGCAGTCCAGAAAAATATTGTAGCACAGACGGACAATTTTGAAGCAAGCCGGAACTATGGCAGGTGTTATCTGCTATGCAGTTTTGACCTCCTTTCATTTTAAGTTCAATGTAAAGCACACAGTAGGCGCACATTAATGTTATTGACTAGCCAGAAAATTAAGGCCTTTAAGTGATTGTCATGCCTAGAGACTCTCCTTTAGAATTTAATATGCATAGTTTCTATATGCATTGATTTTTCTAAGCTCTTTCGACTCTACTACCTGGTAAGGTAACAATCTAGTACTACTTAAGTACAAAAGCAGAGTTTCAAACAGTACTTCTTTAAATGCAAATGCAAAATTTCTCCCTCTGTTCAGTCCATTGGATTCAGAGGTTTATCGGGCACTTTCTCTGTTGCATTGATTTGCACTAATGATGTGCTTCAATCTTGGAGCTAGATTGTTCTACTTTTCTCTGCAAGAAACTAGTAGTAACCTTAGTTTTTCTGTAATCCTTTCCATTTTTTATTCTTTGCTTCTCTATTTTTTTCTTCCAGTTTTATGTTACCACCATCAGGTGGTAGCCACAATGAAGAAATACATTTTCTGGCAGCTGTGACTGTTACCCTGGATACATTCACCTCCCTAAGGAAATTAAGCCATCTGGGTATTTTTCCAAATGCAGTGAATTTATTGAAGAAAAAAAATAAGATGCATCTTATTGGAGAGAAAAAGAAAAGGAAGATGCGTTTATAACAAATTGCAAATTGATGGCAAATTTAACAATCTAGAGTAATTTCCTACCTTGGGGGAAAAGAACTTTTGATTTTCATGTTTGCCTTTCCAATTTGTTTCCTTTGCTCCTCTATTTGAAAATTGGAACAATCCGTATAATTCTACCAGAAAAATGTTCACAAGTAGAAAATATTGTAATTGTAGAATTCTGTGCCACCACGGTAGAATCAGACAGCTTTATGAGACCCAGCTGCCTTATTTGACTAATCCTAGCTTTATAGATAATGCCATGTACGTATTTCAGCTTTGTAGATTGTAATAGCAATAGCAGAATAATAAAGAACTATATTCGAGAAGAGAGGACACAGCAGACTGCGTAGACGGCTAGCCTGCCAGGCAGCACCGGCCCTGGCCCAGCGCGGGCCCCCAGCGCACATTACTGCCGTAGGCCATCAGTACCTGGAAGATGTCCGGGTGCCTTACACACGTGATAAATCACGTGCAATGCCTCCACAGACGACATTCACTCTGAGCTCTCACCTTACCCAAGCTTCAGAAACAGTAGACACTGCGGGCTAAGGGTAAAATCTGATTTTCTCAACTTGTTCACTCTGAAATCCGTAAGTGCTGTGATTTGTTCTGTCACAGTCGCCTCCGTCCCTTCCTTTCACTTAGTTTTGCATCTCAGGTCCCTGGACCCGGTTGTCCCTGTGTGGGCTGTGAGCGACAGGGGAGATGGGCCTGGGAGCGGGACAGTTCCCCGAGAGGCAGTGGATGGGCCAGTCCCCTCCCCTTTGTTGTCGACAGCAGCGCGGGACGTTCCGAGGGTGCTGCGTGCTGCCCAGGGCAGAAGCCCTGGAACAAAGCGCCCTCCGGGGCTGGCCAGGCCACCGCGCGGCAACTGGGCATCGACGTAGGGTGGGCTGCTGTCTGCTGTCCCTTGGCTGCCATGCGAGAGGGGCTGGCACACACGACACCGTCCTCCCTGGGCAGCTTTCCTGGAACGGTGGAGAAGGTCAGCTGACCACGAATTCCAGGTTGTCCGGGAATAAACCCGCCCACCATGACTTGCCCAGGAGAGAGTTTTGCTGCACCTGACGCAGGCGGGCAGATGACCGGCGCTCCGTGAATGTGCTTCTCACCGCGCAGGAAAAAACGAAAGCTTTTTTCAGCTGCGGCTTTCCTGGCATTTGTGGCAAGATAAACTTCCACTGCGACAGGCTGTCCCGCACATACCTGCAGCATTCCTGCCCTTACTGCCATACCCCAGAGGCAACACGTAGCAAACGCACTCAGGCATTTCCAGGATTTCTCCCCGCCACGCGTAGCGGTGTCGCAGCTGGCTGAGAACCGCGGCCTGGACGGACACGGCCTCTCCCAATCAAAGACCCTCCTGACCGAGTTTGCGGGATGACCCACAGCCACAGAAAAAGAGGCCGTATCTTCAGAAAGCCTGATTGGATCAAGTCTATGAGGATCAGTTCTTGTCTAGACATTTATTTCATTTTTATTTTTTTTTAATATGATCTTCTTTATGTTTAAAGAAATGTCTTACCATTTTAAAGTCAAGTTCTAAACAATACACTTCACATCCAAGGCCAGTAAACATAATTTATAGGGCCCAGTGCAAAATGAAAATCAGAGGTGTTTTTGTCCAAAAAAACCCAGGGAAAATGTGCAATTAAAGGTGCTAAAATGTAAGGAATTTGCTTTTAAAAGTATTTTATTACTTATAAAACAAAGTAATAGTGATGCATGAACACAGATTGCAAATATATATATATATATATATATATATATATATTTGTTGTCATAGTTTTACCTAATACAAAAACAATTAGTGTGATACCTTAATAGATCATAAAGTTTTTCTGGCTTGCTCTTCTGCAAATGCATTTATTAAGTCATCAAGATTTATACTTTTGGCAACATCATGAAAATGCGAGCCAATTGCTACTTTTATTACCCTCATTTTAAAATGCCTTTAAAGAAATTGGGTACCTGACAGGTAGTTGGTATTGATGAAATGGAATGTGAGCTGCACAGATCTGATTTTCACAGAGGCGCTTGGCTCTCATGTCATTAATGTTTCCCTTTTTAACTATATTACCCACGGAGAAATTTGAGAACCACCTTCTAAATACTGCACAGGGGTCCAGTCTGAGCAGGGGAGCATGATTACTACGATAAGGATGAGAAACTCTACCACACTCACTTGAAAGCAACATCAGAAGACTTTGGCAGATTCAAAATTACAAATAATTATTGACAATTTTAAATTTCGAGAAGAATTACTTTGCTGATACAGCTCTTACTAGAGCTGTTCGTTAAGAGTATATCATAGACTGACAACATTGGGGTAAAGTTCTGATAAATTATTTTAAAATATAAATGTTGGTACATTTGGAGCTAATGACTCTCAAAGAACAATTTTTCTTAAATGTTATCTTTTCATACCAATCAGTTTCATGTAAGTCTGAGTGTAATTTTAAATGTAAATTTATGCAGTGGCATTTTAATATTTCCTCAGACAAATCCTGTATCTTACTCAGCAACTCATGACTCCGTGTCACTGTAACTTGTGACTTTATGAATTGCATATAACTCAAAATTCACTATTATGCATTCTATTGTTATATCTTCAATTACAAGGAAAACTAACCTTAGCATTTTCTCCCTCATTAATAATTGGTCCAACTGTATATTTATATGAAGAGTGTTCTCTCCCAGCAAATTCAGCAATCTTTAAGTAATTTTTCTAAGACTATGAATATGTTTCCCACATTTATGGTAGTTTTTGCTATTAGAGATTTTTAAACTCTGAATAATTTTAATAATTCCCCAATATGCTATATTGAAATGTACATGGATCCATTGTTTTATTGATAGAAAACTCATAAACTATAAAATTTACCCTTTTAAAGTGTATAATTCAGTGGTTTTAGTATATTTACAAGGCTTTGAAACCACTACCACTACCTAATTTTTGAACATTTCATCTTGCCATTAGCATTCCTTCTCCATGCTGCCTACATCCCAGTCCCTAGTAACCAGGAATGTACATTTTTCCTCTAAGGCAGTGGTTCTCAACCTTCCTAATGCCTCCTAGTGCCACGACCCTTTAATACAGTTAATGATGTGGTGACCCCCCAACCATGATATTATTTTCATTAGTACTTCATAACTGTAATTTTGCTACCCTTATGAATCATAATGTAAATATCTGATATGCAGGGTGTATTTTCATTGTTACAAAAGGTCTCAACCTACAGGTTGAGAACCACTGCTCTAAGAATTTGTCTATTCTGGATAATTCATTTAAATGAGTTCATAAAATATGGAGCAACATTTTATTTGCTTTATTCACTTAGAATAATGCTTCCTTGCTTCATCCATGTGGGGCATGTAGCAAATCCTTGGAGCTTTTAATGGTCAGATAATATTCTCTTGATGGATGTACCACATTCACCTCTATGAAAACCACATTGACTATTTTGTCTAATTTCAGTATAATCACTCCAGCTATCTTTTGATTACTGTTTTCATGGTTTATCTTACCTATCTTTTACCTTCAACTTAGTTGTTTTTGATGCTAAAGTATGTAAGCTATATGAGATAGTTGGATCTTGCTTCTATAAATTCATCCTACCAATCTTTGCCTTTTTATTGGTATGTTTAATCCATTAATATTTAAGATAATTACCAATAAGGTAAGTTTTACATCTACCATTTTAGCATTTGTTTTCTGAGGGTCTTATTTCTTTTGTTCTTTTCCTTCATAATTTTCTCATTTCTGCTAAATTGACATTTTTTAGTGTACTGTTTCAAGCTGTATACAAAAACTACCTCCTTAAATAGTTTTGTTCCTTCCACTCTCCTTTGCGTTTCTATTGCCATATAAATTATATTTCTTATATCCTGAGACCATCAACATTGATTTGTAATTATTGCTTTATGTAATTTTTTAAAATCCGATAGGAGAATAAAACATGTTATAAACATAAACTACATTTTACCGTCTTTTATAGTTATATGTACCCTTCATTAATGCTCTTTGTTTCTTTCTAGATTTGGAATTTGCCTTGTGTTACTTTGTTTCTGCCTAAAGGACTTGCCTTTGTGTTCCTTACTACACAGCTCTCCCAGCTCTGTGTTCTGTTCTTGGTTGTTGGTCAATGTCTTCATTTCTCCTCGATTTATCCTTCAGACTTTTGAAAGACCAATTTTCTATCTATAAAATTTTTGGTTCACAGTTTTTTTCATTTCTTTACTTAGAATATGCCATCCCTGATTCCATGATTTCCAACTATTCTCTCATGAGGTATTTGTGGATGGCGAGTGACTTTGTTCTTACTTCTTTCAAAATTCTGCATTTGGTTTTTGACTTTTGACAGTTTGATATACAGGTGAAGATCTGTTTGAATTTGAAATACTTGGAATTCATTGAACTTCTTGCATATGTAGATTTAATACTTTTATCAAATTTGGATTTCCCCCCCAATATTTGTCAAATATTCCCTCTGCCCTTTTGCTTCCTTTTTTTTCTGGGACTCCTGTTATAAATATGCTATTATGCCTGATGGTGTCTCATAAATCTCTGAGGTTCTGTTCAGCGTTCTAATTGTCTTTCTCTCTGTTCACTAAGTCTACTGATTCTTTCTTCTTCTTGATGCTTTTATGTTCTGTTAAGTCCCCTCTAGTGAACTGTTCACTTCTGTCATTACACTGTTCAACTCCAGAATTTCTATTTGGCTCTATTTTTAAAAAAATAAATAATTGATGTGCTTTATTTATATTCTCTATTTGATGAATTATCTTTCCCTTAGTTTTTCAGCACAATTCCCTTGAGGTCTCTGGGAATATGTGTATTTGGCATGGCCTATTTAAAGTCTTTGTCTAGGAAGTTCAGCACGGTGGCATCCTCAAGGAAAATTTCTACCAGTTCTTTCCTTCTGTAAAGATCAGACCTCCTTCCTCTGCAGGCCTTGTAGATTATTTGCTGTTGTGGAAAAGAGGATATTTAAAATAATACATTAGGACAACCCTAGATATCAAATGCTCACTTCTCCCTCCCATTTTTTGGTTTTGCCGTTTGTTGTGTTTGCTTTGTGTGTGTGTGTGGCTTTTGTGAACTCACTTTTGCAAAGTTTGTGTTTATTGTCATCTGTGGCCATGGAAGTCTTTGCTCAGTTATCTTAGTGGTCAAATAACAAATTGGATAAAGAATCCCTTAAATGCTTTTTGATCAGTAAATCTCCTGATATTTTCCATTGTGTGTTGAAGCATGTCGCTGAGGTTTAGGCTGGGAGCTTACCCCTCTGCTTTAGCCTTTGTCTCCTGCTTGTGCAGTGTCACCAGCCAAGGTGAGAGCCAGGGACCTTCTGAACCCCCTTTGGCAGGTGCATTACCCTATGTATGAGCACGGCCCAGGACATGTACATGGACTTCTAGATTCCCAGGAACATTTCAGAGCATGTCAAAACCACTGTGCACTTCTGATTTCTCATCTTTTCCTTGTAAGTTGTTGATTCATTTGTTGTTTGCTCCAACTATTACTCATTGCCTCCAGTAGCTTGAAGTTAAGTATCTGTTTTGTTTCATTTTTCTGGCATTTGCCTTTAGGAAGAAGGAGGTTTTCTGAAAGAGATCCAGGTCCAGTCAAATACAGTCTTGCAAGTGGGTTTTTCACACAGCCCTACCTGGAAGGCCAAGTAATAACCACTTTCTGAGAATGAGTCTTTTAAAGAATTCCAGCATCCCTCCACTTCCTCTGGAGGCTGCCAATGTACTGGTTGTCACTATAACTGCAGGCTGCTGTATTCCAAAGCTACTGTGGAAATGGAGAGTGGGTGTTAAAGCACCATAAAGCCAACTGTTCTAACCAAGATTAGCCATTTTTCTTGAACAAATACTCTCCTGAATTCTGCAAGCCTTTGGTTAATCTTCACTGTTCTAACAAAATTGATTCAGATCATTTTATTTCTTGAAGTTTTTAAAAATAATTTTATCACTTTAATGAAGAAAAAATATTGGGAGATATTTATTACACCTGCTGACATCACTCCACATGCACCCTTGCACTCTGCAGTAGCTGCCTGAGCACTGGCCTGGGGCCAGAGACGTGATGTTTAGACATTCTGCAGGGGAAGGCAGGAATGGTAAGGCTTGCTCCACCACCACTCCCAGTGCAGTCATGCGGAGCCCCTCCTTTCTCTCCTCAGACTGCAACTGCTATTGGGAACTACTGCTCCTATGACAACTATCACCACTGCCACCAGGCCTAAGTGCATCCCAAAACCCTAGGAAAACTTCAGGTCCACGTGTCGCACTAGGACATAGTGCACCAGGGTGTTCAAGACTTGGATGTGAGTCCACATGGTGAGTCAGGGTGTCCCAGGCTTGGACGAGAGTCCATGTAGTGGGTCTGGGTGTCCCAGGCTTGGGTGTGCACCTCAGGAGATATGTACAACTGCTCAGCCCACGTGTCACCTCCTGCCACATCTCTGCTCACCTGCAAGTTGCTTTCACCACAGAACTTGACTAATAAAATACAAGTTCAAAGATAAAATGATGTTTAGAATTTCAATGCAATGACAGCAAAACACAAATCTCTGCCCCTCGAGAGGATAAAGTCCTGCTCCCACGATTTCTAGACTTTCGCCCCTCCTTTTGTCCTTTTTAAATGAAGAGTCAGGTATGTATGCATTTTTCCCTGTCCCTTGCCTCGGCAGCGCGGGAATCTATAAACTGTCTCATGCAGAAGTAATATGAGGAGTATGCTTTGTGCAGTATCTAACAGCAAACAAGGGTCCAGATAGTGGTAATTCCTGCACTCACTGTGTCTCCCTTCCTGTTATTAGTATTGAATGGTGCTTTCTATTTCTGGAATATTGATATGCTTTTACCTTTGAACTCTCTGTTCTTCTTACTCCTTTTTCTCCAGATGACTTGAATGTTAATAGTACTTTGAAGTTTTCAGTGCTCCTTTGCAGAAGTTCCAACATAATTTACCAGGATATTAAGTAAGCATCCCATTAACTTATTTCTTCAAGCTTGGAACCACCTCCATAGACATGTTCTATTGTTCATTATACTTTGAATAATTCTTCATTTCAATTATAGTGATTTATTACAAGCCACTTTGAACCATTAGCAAGCACTCATTTGTAAATCAAGCTTAGGTTATTTTACTTTTAATTTAAGGATGTCACATTATGACATACAATAATATTTATTGTTAAAACACTAAAAGTTATTTTCTTTCAATTTTCTATGACTAATTTTCTTAGAATCGTACCTTAGAAACTGGTTAATCTTTTCTTTGTAAATATTAAATACCTACCTATTACTGCTCAAATTAATTTTGTAAGATAACAATTGCTATATTCACTTAGATGACTGTGCAACTCAGAAAAGTTTTTGCCTTCAAAATGTCTTTAGAGTCCCTACTTATTTAAGTTGAGTTCAAACAGAGAAGGTCTGTCATGGGAATAGACTGTACTCAGTATTAGGCTAAATTTAAGCGTAAAGCATGGTCTCTGAATTCTAAAGGATCATAGTCTAGTTAAAATACATGTGTTTATGTAAATACATTTATACAGACACACAAAAACAGCATATACATATATCCACATATATAAATATATACTAGTATGTCTATTTACATATAAATACATATGTAGACAAAACATATGCACATGTAAATAAATCTGCTTTAAAGAGTAGGTGAGATAACATTAACTTTTATGATCAGCAGGCCAAGCTTGGTGGCTCAGGCCCATAATCCTGGCACTCTGGGAGGCCAAGGTGGGTGGATTGCTTGAGCTCGGGAGTTTGAGAACAACCTAAGCAAGAGTGAGACCCCATCTCTACTAAAAATAAAAAAATTACCTGGGTGTTATGGTGGGTCCCTGTAATCCCAGCTACCAGGGAGGCTGAGGCTGTAGGATCACTTGAGCCCAGGAGTTTGAGGTTGTTAAGAGCCACCTTCTACCCAAAATGACAAAGTGAGATTCTGTCTCAAAAAACAAAACAAAAACCAGCAACAAGAAAAAAGCCTTCAGATAAGCGTCCCCTTTGCCCTTCTGTTACCTGTGTCTTCTGCTCTCACCTGAGCTCTGACTTTTTGACTGCCCCCCTCCTGCCCAAGGTGCAACCTGTGCACCTGACACCCACTGGGACCACTGGCCTCGCTCTTGCAAAAGTGGCTCTTCACCAACAGGAGCAGGGAGGAAGGCAAGATCTCAACAGTTCATCCCCATTATAGAGCCAACTTACTCTTAATTTGTCCCTATCCATCCAACCAGCTTTGAACTTGTAATTAGACTTGATTAACATGTTATGGATAACTGAAGGACATGACAATAAAAAAAAAAAACCTTACAATGATTTATGCATGGAATCACTTTAGAGGTGCTGGCCTAGAACAATTTAGAGGGCCTGTTTTCCCAGGGCTGCCTCACTGTCCAGCTCTAGTGAAAGGCCAATTGTTCCACATATCAGACCTGAAGGCAAGGCAATGTTGCAGTGGGCAAGTCCATCAGACTCCATATATTTATCTAAAATTATTTACTGAGCATCTTCTATATGCCAGGCACTGTTTGGAACACATAGAACACACTGGTGAACAAATAAGCAAAGAATCCCACGCTCATGATGATTTCATTGTATTGGAAAAAAGGTATACAACAAATAAGAAGCAGAACAGATACAGGCATTAAACAATATAGTACAAGATGACAACTGCTATGAGAGAAAAGGGAAAGGAAAGCATATTCAAGGAACCCTGAGTGCTCATGCTTGGGAGGACGCTGCAGATGTAAGTAGGTGTGGTATGGAAAGGTCTTGCTGAGCAAAGAACATTTGGGTGACGTCTTAGATGAGGAAGGAGTGAGCCCTGAGGCTATATGAAAGGAAGAACATTCCAGAAAGAATCAGAAGTGGACACCGGCAAGGAGGTCAGGAAAGGGTGACTCCAGCAGCGTTTAGGAGAAATGTGTTGAATGAATGAACACAGCACATTTATGAGCAGGGCATCCCGGGTGGTGGAGTCCAGCAACGTGCTCTGTTCCTGGTGTCTCTGCTGGAGATGCTGGACCTTAGACCAGTGCTTTTCAACCTTTTCTATCTCACTGCACACTTGAACCTATAGTTAAATTTCCATAGCACACTTAAATTATGTTGATCAAAAAAAAAAAAAAGAAGAAGAAGAAGAGTAATTAAAAAGATTTTACTTACTGTGCTTTGAACTTCTTTCAAAAGTAATTTAAGTAATGATCCTTAAAAATGTCCACAGCACACCAGCATGCCACCCAGTGCACCAGTTCGCTGCCTTGGAGTGAGCTTGTAGTAGCTCCCAGAAACCATTCTAAATAAATCCTTTACAATGTGGTAACGCATGTGTTGCCATAAATAAGACTGACATTCTGAAACTCGCTGTGAGAGGTGAGCAGAGCGCCTCTTATCATGGAAGGACGGCAGAGAGACTGACTCCAATTATGAAGGAGGGATATGATCCTCCTTCTCAACCCTCCCCTAGGGGGTTAGAATCAGCCTAATCCTTAAATATTACAGAGCGTTGGAAGTTAGCTGTGTTTCTTCCTTAGGAATCGGAGGACAAAGGCAATTTGCAGACACTAGCTGGGCGCACGAAACTGAGAGCCCGCATCTCCCTGCCCCAGGGTCCGTTTCCTGTGAACTTTGCCCTCTCTTATCCCCACATAACTGGCCCACACCCCGACATAGCGTCTGCCAGCCGTGCGCCCCGTCCAGCGTGAGCGCGGCCCCCGCCCCCGCGCTCCCGGGCAGCCCCGCTGTCCTGCCCCAGTCCCCGCCCCCGTCCGGGCCGCCGTCTTCCCCTCTGCTCCCCTCGGAGCCTCGCCGAGGTTGGCCCGAAACGTTCTCGTTCAGCAGGAGTCGCCAGATTTGACAGATGGCTGTGGAAAGAAAGGCAATTCCAAGAGAGGAAAACTGAAGGAGGAGGCTGCCTCTAACCCGGGACGGAGTGTCCACTGAGGAGGCTGTCGCTGGACGTGAGCACATGCAGGGCGGGCTGGGAGGTACAGGGAGGCGCAGGGCGGGGGACAGGGCACCCGGCACAGGGCTGATCCCCGCATGCGCGCCTGAGCCCTGGGAGGGCTGAATCCCGAAAGCTGGACGGCCGGGAGGAGGGGCCGTGCGGGGAACCGGGCCTTCCTGCTCCAGCGTCCCTCCTGTGGAAGGGGTGTTCCTCTCACGCCCCTCAACAGCGCCTGTCACATACGCATTGTTCCTGGAGAATTAAAAAAACACGCTCTCAAATCAGTTTCTATGCTCATGGTTCTGAGTCCAGACCAAGCAAGCCCTTGGGACCCGACCTGGGGGGGTGGGGGGGACCCTCCGGCCTCAGTCTCCCCTACCCTCTGATCTCCAGACAGGACCTACACGGCCAGGGGCCAGAGGTGCTGAGTGAGCTGATTGCAGTTGCCCAGCTGGTGGCCAGCATAGAGTGGGCAGTGGATCTGCAGCGACAGGAGAACAGGACAGCCAGTGTGTCACAGTCCTGTGCTAGTCTCCTGGAGGCAGCCTTAGCAGAGTGTCACAAACTAGATGGCATACAGCAGCAGAAATTTACATCTCACAGTTCTGGGGGCTGCAGTCTGAACTCAAGGTGCTGGCAGAGCCACGCGGTCCCTGACCCCCCAGCTCCTGCTGGTTTGCTGGATGGTGGGCCTCCTTGGCTCACACATGTGCCATTCAGAGCTCTGTGCCCACATGGCCTCCTTCCCGCAGCCTCCATCTCTTCTTCTCATAAGGACACAACCTGGGTTGGAAGCCTATTATCCTCCAGGATGGCCTCAACCTAACTGATTGTATCCGATATGACCCTCTTTCCAGAGAAGGTAATTTTTCAATATACTTGGGGTTAGGACTTCCACACATCTTTTTTTTGGAGGGGACACTATTCAACTCATAACAAGGCCTATCGGGAAGAGAAAGGCATACTCTACAAATATTCACTTATATTAGGATATAAAAATGAAAGAAACAATGCTATTAACATACTAAAAGAGATTCAGTGAAGTTGAAAATAATATGATAGAATAATATATTAGCAAAGCAATGGGTGGCGATTACACCTGGGCCTAGGGCTGTTCATAATGTTTGCACTATAAGTGAGACATGAAGTCCACACAATCTCCTAGAGCAGCAGTTCTCACCTGTGGGTCGCAACCTACAGGAACTGCGTTAAAGGTTGTAGCATTGAGAAGGTTGAGAACCACTGTCTTAGATGATGCTTTAAATAGTGCCTATTCGCTGCTGTCATATTTGCAACAAAAGCTCTTAAATTATAAATGTTAGAAATAAAATTTTGGGAGAATATGACAGGTGCCTTCTTTCATCCATGTGCACAAGCTTGCTAACTTAGAAAATAATTTGGAGATGTTATTGCTACATATGAGAATCCACCCCTGTCACCCTGCCCCACTTGTAGAAAAGATCTGTGTGGAAACTGTACCAGAAATACTAGCTAGCTGTTCAGTTATGGTGGTTGCTTGATATATTTTCATGGAAATCTCTGCCTGTCTCTCCAGCCAAAATTATCAGATGATCACTCTGAGTTTGGTTGTTCCAGCTGTTTTAAGAGGCAATTTGAATCACTGTAGAGTCTGGGTAATTGCTTGTAAGAAACTTACAAGCATTCCAGAAAACACAGAAAGTCTTGCTACAGATAATCTGAAGGTCGCCATGGACCTTCCCTTGGTGGGGACGTGTAAGTTTGTGTGCTGCAGTCAGGTGTCTGTGTTTTTATAACGTCAAGCAACAGGAAGCAGCTGGAAGAGGAGGCAGTGGCTGAAGTGGAGAAAGACCCAGAAGAATTAACAACTCAACTCACATTTCAGTGGCTCACAAGGCCTTTGTGAATCAAAGCGGAGTTAATAACCCTCAAATTTCCTTCATTTTTCTAGAAAAGAAAAAATAAAGCCACATATTCTGGGTTTCCTTTGACTTCTATAAATACCACAAGCTCTAATTTGGGAAGCCTTTGGGAACATACAGAAGAATCATTAAAGCAAGAACATACAGAAGAATCATTAAGCACGAAAGAAGAAAGGGAGGGAGGGGAGAAGAGAAGGAAAGATGAAAGAAAGAAAGAAAAGGAAAGGGGAAGGGACGGGAGGGGAGGGGAGGGGAGGGGAGGGGAGGGAAGGGAAGGGAAGGGAAGGGAAGGGAAGGGAAGGGAAGGGAAGGGAAGGGAAAGGAAACCTTCCGGGAGATAACAGAAAAATTGTTGGTTCTCCCCAGAACGCGGTACCTGATTTCTATAAGATTGCACCCTGACCTATTAGAGAAGGCAGGTATATGTCGAATCAACTGGATGTGAGATCTGCCTCATATTTAGAAGTGAAACAAGCCAATAATTTTTGATATCAGAACAAAGAGATGGAAGAACAGAGAAGTGTTGGAATAAAGAAAAAGAGGCAACTTTGAGTTCAGAAAAAAAAAATGGCTTTCCAGTGCAGAGATATTTTGGAATGAGCCCTGTGGGACGAATGCAGTTTTAACATGCTGAGAAGAAAATAGGGATTATGGGGGAGAGAAGGGTGTGAACACAGAGGCAAGGCAGTGGGCACAGGCCTCAGCCAGTTCACAGGCACGGAGGTCAGCATCGGCAGTCCTCTACTGTAGAGGGCCAGACAGCTCACAGTCTACGTTCTGCAGGCCTCAAGGTCTCTGGCATGACTGCTCAACTCTGGAGTCGCCGTGGAGAAGCAGCCTAGAGAATGCATCCGTGACGAGCACGTCTGGGTCAGGTGAGACTTTATTGACCCAACAGGTGGCATGTAACCATGGTTTGCCACCTATAAACTCCAGAAGGACAGAGATTTTTGTCTATTTTGTCACAAATTTATTGCAAACATATAGCACAGTGACTAACACAGTGCATGACCGGCTGTTAAATGATACATAAAGGAAATAAATAGAACCTGAACCTGGAGAAAATAATAGGATCAGACGAGGAACCCATGGCTGGCATCCTGGTTTTAGTTCATGGGAGGGGACCACTGAGATTTCCTCTGAGTGATGACTGCCTGGCCACCTGCATCTCAGGATGGCATCTCTGGCAGGTGTGCTTGCTGGGATGAAGAGCAGAAATTTTTGAATCAGAAAGGCAGGCTGGCATGTTGCAACTTGTGAGAGAGAAGAGCTCCCTCCCTGGAGCGTGAGTGGTGGGCATAAATAAGGTACGCATTTCAGACCTGGAACCTGAAGGCCTCGGCCATGTGCCAAGGGTGAAGAGCGGGCCTGGGACATTCGTTAGACTACTGAAGCCAGCATGTTCATAGCAATGAGCAGACTGGTTTTTACCTCTGCTCATCAAGTGTATGTGAAGGTGATGCAGCTACGGGTATGTATCATGTCAGGTGGGTTATTAGAGAGTTGGATTATTAGAAAGTTCCCTTGAGAAATAATTGTGACAGACCATGGGGTACATATAGTCAGTGAGTTCTTCCACCTCTGGTAGAGTCTCCTGCATGGCATTTAGAGGGTGGTCCTCAAATTTCCATTTAGGTAAAGAAGGAAGCAAATGTGCAGAGAACAGGGGACGCCCTTGGAAATCATTTCCACCTTGCATCCATGAGTGTCATAACTCCCAGTACCTGCCAGATACTTATTTTTAAAAGCCATGAAACAAACAAATGAAATAGTAATAAAATTAACAACTGGCTGAGCTTTCCATGAAATTGATGAAGCAGGGACAAGTTTTGACATTTAAGGTCAGAGGCCAGACCAAAAAGAAAATGCTGAGTTCTTCATCATCTGGACCACCTGTGGGGTGGCTGATAGCAAACATCACTGACCACTTTGTACTGTGGGGGAAGAGATCTTTTGGGGACCAAAAGTCCATGTGGCTAAAATTTCACCTATGATTCCATTCCTAAAATATTGTTCTCTGTCATTACAATAGCAAGAAGAAATACTGACGAGACCTACATTGAAATTGGATCAGAAATTTGAAAATGAATTAAGTGCTATAGAAATCTAACAAAATACAGCAAAGAAGTCTAAGAATGAAGCCTTGTGTTCAACATACTTGGCCGTTCTTGAAGACCATGGGCTGCTTCACAATTGTTTTCTCTTTTCTTTGAATTTTTGTTCTCAAGATATTGTTCCTGAACATTTGATCTTCTAGTGAAAACAAATCCAAATTGCTGCAGGGGCAGAGCAGGTAACATCAACATGGAGAAAATGGACCAGAAATACAAAATTGAGTGGAGGACAGAGTGGATGACGTCTGTCTTTGCACATGCTGTGGGGAGGGGAAGCAGCAGCTCAGGGCAAGCAGGGCGGGGCTTTGTCTTTGTGACTCACATGACTTGAACGTGACTTGTGCATGAAGCAAGACACATATGATGTGTGAAATCTATGACTATTTAAATTTTGGCAATTAAATACTTTTTAAATGTAGGTGGGGGAAATGAAATATATGTGAAATCTCTAGTTGGCTCACTCTGGTTCTGAGTCATTTTCTGGTGGGTGATCTTTGATGAATTGTTCAATAATTAATCACCATTAGCCATTGCTTTAAAAAAAATGTGTTTATAAAAATTACCTAGGCTCTGAAACAGGGAAGACCAGAATACCATTCATGTTAGCTAACTTTTTTATTGCATAAACTATGTGCTATGTGTAATATTCTAAATGCCTTTATAATACAATAACTCATTTCTCCTTGGAATCACTTTGTTAGTAAAATACTATTACTTTTCATATTATAGAAGGAGAAACTAAGGCACAGGGACACCAAATCAAATCTCCAGTTTGAGTGTCAGCAGGAGGACTCCGGTCCCTGTGCTCTACCCACTAGCCCATCCTTCATACATTCACGCTGGAGCAGCAGAGCCTCACGCAGCCTTTCTGCTCTTGGTTTTCTTATTGCTAAGATGGGAGCTCATTACTTACTATCTGCTCAGTGTGGGTGTTGTGAGGATAAAAGTGGACAATAGTGATGAGTTTCTTGTGTGCTACCAATAGTTATGAAAACTTGGTAGAAGGTACCTGGGATAAAAGGCTACACCAGCAGACTCTCAGAATAGAGAGGACCGTGGTGATAATTCTGCAGCCACAGAATGGCAATGAGTACAAGCAAGTTGGTGATAGTTGGTGAGAAGTCGCTCAATTAGCTTGACCTTCTCATGGTACTGTCCCACTTAGACCACTAAATGTCTTCAGTAGCTGAATGTGACCAGTTGCTCAGTGACAATGACACTCACAAAAGGACAGATGGGATTGTGGCCGTCCAGATGCCTTTGCTCATGGGTCTCCACCTCCCCTCATCTTCCAGCTACTTGAGTCACTGCCGAGTGAAGAAGTTCCAGGAAGCCACCTGTAGCTGTGTAGCCATCGTGCAGGTCCTCAAGTGTAACATCCCAGTTTGTAAATCTGAATCACCTTTTAAAAGCTAACAATCTGTCGGTCTGCTGGTCATTATTCCTGCTATACCGCAGATGAAAGAAAGTCAGTCTAATCACAGTGATCTGCCTTAAACAGAAAGCTGAGTTACGGATCAATACCGAGCGGCTGAGGTGTCATTATTCTCCCTGCCTTGTGAGTGTAACATTCTGCCAGGGATAAGGAGGAGGAAAAAGAAATGAATGGCTGGATCCTTAGTCCTGCTCAACGTGCTAAGTCAACTGTGTCACTAACAGAAAGCCAACCCCAGGCAAGGACGGCAGACACAGAAATGAGCTCCTGATGATCTCATCCAGGGGAAACTGACAACTTCAACAGTTTTGTCAGGCAGCAGGGCTGGTGAAAGCACCATGTCCAAATGGGGATTCTACAGTTTTTCCATCCAAGAGGGGATGCTCAGATGGCCGGGCACAGTGTGAGGAATCCACCTGCAGTGGGGAGTGTGTCTTGGAGCTGGTCTCCTAGACCGTGTCTAGCAGCACCCCAGGGATAATCATTTCAAGTCAGCTGATGCTGCCAAATTCTCGGCTCTGGGCCTGTTGAACAGAATTCAGGGTCAGCTACACTTGTTATTAACTCCAGAAGCTAAAAACATAGGCCAGGCCATCAAAAACCAAAAATAACAACGTTTGGTCGTGACATCAATATTTGAGCCACATGATTGTCAAAAAAAAACATTTTTCCCCTCCCTTAAGCCAATGGAATGTACCAGAGGAGGTGCTGTACTAGTGCAGGACCCATGCCCAAGGCACTTGTGCATTCCATGTCCTCGTTAAAAGGCTGCTTCCACTAGATTGTTGATCGCTGCTCAACTTACAGTCACCAAGATGTGGAAACAACCTAAGTGCCCAGCAGCCCAGGAATGGGTTCATCAATGAGGTATACGTACACCACAGAATACTGTTTAGCCATAAACAGATGGAGACGGAGGTTTTACATCTTTTGTATTAACCTGGATGGAGTTGAAACCTATTCTTCTTAGTAAGTATCACAACAATGGAAAAGCAAGTATCCGATGTACTCAATACTACTGTGAAGCCAGGAGAAAAATTAATACACACACCCTCACAAGAGGAAAAACTCAATTTAATTCAAGATGGGGGGAGGGTCGGGAGAGAGGGGGAAGGGGGATGGGTATGCACTCACTTAATGGACACAGTGTGAAGGTATGTGGCTCACTTCTTGGGTGTGGGACACAACTATCAGACGGACTGTACCTGACACATGCACCCTCACATTAATCTGAAATAAAAAAATAAAATATAAAAAATAAAAGGCCATTGCACCTTGGGAACAGCTTGCATCAGCTCGTCGCAGCTGGGGACGGCCCTACCAGCCAGGCCACAACCAACTGGGTAGTTGACCTTTGTGTATAAAGGAGTTTTCCCCAGTTGAGAAGAACTACTCAACTGAGTGTAATTCAGAATTTCAAGCTAAAATGATGCTTATGTGTTTAAATTACTAAGATTTGAGGTGGTTTGCTTTTCAACAAAAGTTAACTGAACATTTTCATCCCCAGAAAGGCAGTGAAACCAAGCTTCCCTTACCCATGGGACGAGTCTCCTGATACACACCGTCTGCAGCAGGTCAGTGTTCCAGACAGCAGGAGCAGAGATTTGCTTGTGTAATGTCAAAGGCAGCCTAAACAATGTTCTGTTATCAACCCAGGTGTGTCAGCTGCTAGGCTAGCGACAGCAGTTCGGAGAATGTTGAATAGGGAGGTAATAGATATTTTTTCATGCCAAAGGCTCAGATATTCACCGAACACACTTCAAAATACTGTCATAATTTGACATGAACGGTGATGCTGAAAATAGTAATTAAACATAAAGCTAGGTTCATTGATTCGTAAAATTGGGAATGTGTATGTTCCTTAGTGTTCATTCCTTCTCCCTCAGAGTGATTTGGGGAATAAGCTAAAGAACCAAATTATTAGGAAAACATAACCAAGTTCTGATTACATAATGAAGAATATTTCTATTTTTATTTCATCCAACTATTAAGACAGGCTGTGTTGTATGGAAGGGCTGCCATAACAAAATACAAAAGTCTGGGTGGTTTAAATAACACAAATTTACTTTCTCACGTTTTCAGAGGCTGAAAATCCAATACCTCAATACCAAGGTGTTGGCAGGGCTGGCTCCTTCCAAGGTCATGAGGACAGGTCTTCCCCAGGCCCGTCTCATGGTTGTGGGTGGCTGTCTTCTCTCTGTGTCCTTATTTCATCTTCTCTCTATATCTGTGTCCAAATTTCCTCTTTCAATAAAGATATCAGTCATATTGAATTAGATCTTGCCCTCATGACCACATTGTAACTTAGTTACCTCTTTAAAGAATGTCTTCAAAAGCAGTCCCATTCTGTCCTAGCCAGGTCTGCCTGATGACTGTGCCTGGGAGTTCTGGAGGCTGGAAGCGTAAGACGAGGGCACCAGGAGATCTCCTGTCCACTGAGGGCTCTCTTCCCCATTGCAGGTGGCCATCCTCCGGTTATAGCCTTACATGGCAGAGGGAAGAATCCTCTGTCTTATGAGGCACTAATCCTGTTCAAGACAGCTCCATCATTGTGATCCAGTTACCATCACACTGGGAGGTTAGGATTGCAACATATGAGTTTTGGGCTAACAAACATTCAATCCATCACTCATTCTGAGGTGCTAGGGCTTAGAATGTCAACAGGTGATATGTTTTTATTCTGTGGGAAACACAATTCAGTTCACGAAAGACAGCAAATATGGGAAGAAAACTAACAAAGTAAACATTAATTCTCAACCAAAAGGCTAACCAGGATGAAATGGTCTAAAACTGTACGATAAGCAAGTTTTAATAATTTTACCCTTTAGACCTCCAGGTAACTACACTTGCATCATTTACATGAGGCAGAGGACAATGAATCTTATTTTCTACATTAGACAAAAGGTAATAAGCCCTGTAAGCACTTATAAAATTTTGCTGGAGAAAAATACTCCCTCATTTTCTTTTCTCGTAAAAGAGCTGTAGTCTAAAAAAAGTCCAGCTTCCATTTCGAATTATAGCTTTTTGTAAGTTCAAATTTGGGGGCGATTTAGTAACTTAAATTTGCTTGTTCATTTTCTAGTAGATAAATCTTCCTTAAGCAATGTATGCTAGAGGAAGTTTCCCTAAAAGATACAAGATGATATGGCCCCAAGTTTTAATCATTTTTACTCTTCTATTATTCACTCAGCACATTGTGTCTGGTCACTAAGCATCAGGCTGGGCATTGTATGGCTGGCATTTCTCAGCCATAGTATCTAGTCTACCATTTATAAGGGTATAAAGGAAACCACACAAATTTTGGTGAGTATGGTTATTCAGTTGACTCATATTTATGGTGCATTGTAGTGACACAGTGATTATTCCTCAGATACAAGACACAGTTCTTGCTCTCAATGAGCTTTTAGATGATAGGGATGACTGAAATATTTAAGACGTCAAAAAGAGCAAGTGGTACCAGGACAGATTGATAGTGGCTGCAAATTCTTCAACACTGCCCCAGGGTGGGTCTACTTTCTCTCCCCTTGGTTTAGAGAGAGCTCAGTAATGCCGGCCTAACGGACAACGGTGGAAGATATGCTGTGTCCATTTCTCAGCCCAAACACTAGGGATAGGGGCCTTCTACTCGCCTCCCTTGGGACACCTGCTGTTGGAACCCAGCTGCCACACCACAAGAAAGCACAGGCAGCTGTGGGGACAGATGCATCTTTTGAAAAACCAAGGCCCCACCACCAGCAGCCCCAGTTGAGATTCCAGCCCAATCCAGCATGGACTTGTCAGCCATGTGAAGGAGGTCTTTGGAAATGAGTCCTGTGACATGGAGCAGAAAGGAAGCATTCCTGCTGAGCCCTGTGACATTACAGATTGTGGCAAAGTAAATTTTTGTTTTAAACCACAACTTTTTGGTAAGTAAATAACCAGAACATCTATAAACTTCCATGAAGAAAACAATCTGACAGCCATGAGAGCAAATAATAGGAGGTATCTGCTAATCTCTGAAGGTTTAATGAAAATTCCATGTATATATATATATACACATGCATGCATACATATATGCACACGTACATACATACATACACACACACACACACTCACATGTAGTACTCCATTAAAAGGTAGACTCCAGATTATGAGAGTACCACTGAACGACGCTGGGGAAGAGCCTGTATTTTTTGCTATGTATCTATGGGGTAGAACATAGATTCTGTGATATGGCACAAATGTATGGGCATGTGTACATGAATTATGAATTCTAGATTGGAATTTTTCTTTTTCAAATAGTTTCTACATGTACTCATGTTCAATTTTTAATCCATAAAATACGAAGAATGTTACCAGTTTTTGTAAGCATAAACTTGTAGTTACGTCTTATTTGCAAATTACAGATTTTTTGTTTTTAAAAATATGCTTCTCTGTTAATTTTCTAAATTGCCTTTCCTAGTCCTCTAGGTCTGTCTCCTTAAAGCACCACCCTGCTGGACTTTGTTTCCCTGTAATCTGAGAGCCTTTATCTTCTCATAGAGTAGGGTGTTTGTTAGCATTTATACTTCTCATTAACATATTTAGTCCATTTCCTTCTGTCTTGTTAAAATAGATAAGAAGCGCTTAACTTGTATTTCAAATACTCTCAAAACCAGTAGAAATAGTTCATACAACGTTTTAATATTTCACAATATAAATTACCAAAGGAAACAGATATAAGAACAGCCATGAATTTTATATTCATCTTAGCTGCTTGTAGAAGCTTGATAGTTTAAAGAGTACTTTCATAAACATTTCCTCATTCATATTATTGTAATTTTATTCTAGTTTATACTTAATGAACTTAAGATTTCAAGGAGTTTATTGGCTTGTTAAACTCATACCACCAGTAACTGTAAAGTGGAAATTCAAACACTTTTCTTGTTTTAAAATGAAGGAAAGTCAAAACGCATTTGAACTGCGCACAATGCCATAGTCACATGGGGAGGAAGCGCTAGGGCTTGGGGACAGCTGGTCCCCAATCCTGTCTTTTCTGCTCATGTTGACAGCCTTCCGCCCGAGTGCCTCTGCTGGTCACTGGTCACCCTGCAAGTCTTCCCTGCAGCCTCTGCCAGCAAAGGAGCCGGGGGCTTCATCAGAGTGCTCATTCCGGAGAGACCAGATGGCTTTCCTGTCTCTCCCTCCCTGAGGGTAGCTGTTGGCCCACCATGCAAAGACTTCATGCATTTTGGAATCCAAGCTCCAACCTTGGGGTAAATGTCGGCCTAGGCCCTCTGCTTCCTGTGAGCAGGTAAATCAATCTGTCCAACTCAGACATGTTGGTGTCGGGACAGCACCTGTCTACAAGTGCAATCACTTCCCCCATCATCTGGTCCCTTAGTAATAAAAGCAGCATTGTCTTCTCCCAAATGCCTAATTTCTTGATTTTACTTCTCATTCAGTTCAGAATGCAGGCAGAAAGGTGTCCTATGTGGGGGATCCTCTTGAACCTTAAGAGGTAATGTGCATTGTATCATTATTCAGAAATAATCTGAACCCTGTTAGTTAATTCAGTAGTCTGTAACAATGATAACACTATTATTTATCTGCAGTAACAAATGTTGGCTCTGGAAAGGTTTCTCCACTGGTTCAAAAGTAGGTCAGCAAAAACTCACAGTGATTGAAATGATTTGAGGGAAGGAAGATTATATTTAAATGATCCTTAAAAGGAAGGCGATCCATTTAGTCAGCTAAGCCATTTAAGGAACAGTTTGGGGGATGAGATATGATAACATAAGTGTATAAATATTCCATAACATCATCATCTTAACTTCTGTTTCAGATCAGAAATTAAAAGTACAGAGCTTTTTCAAAATGAAATACAACATACCCATGCATTTGGCATTTCCAAAACAGAATATGGAAAAGTAAAATGGAAATATTTTGATTCAGCAAATATTTAGCCTGTGTCCATGACGTGTAAAAACCTGAAAGAGAAACACGAAATAAATCAGAGATGGACCCTAACAAAAAGTTTATTGGCGGAAAGGAGACATGGCAAGTGTTATAATGTAATTCTCAAATACATGGTGCAATGGTATTTTGCCTTGCAAACATACTGTTTGAGTGTGGCAGGGGTGGGAGAAGACCATCTCTGGGTTTTGGCAGAAGAAGCTGCAGTGGTTAAGGTAGGCAGGGAAGATATGGCCTTGGCGCCCAGGCCTGAGCAGCAGGGAACTGATGTCAGGTGGATGGAAGGAGGGAGCCTTGGGGCCAATGCAAGGAGCTGGAGTGAACTACATTGGTAAAGGGGTGTAAGAGGTCTTTTTTCTCAAATTTCAGGCAAAACAAAGCTGAAAAATAAGAAAGCTCCCAGGGCATGAACGCACTGCCAGCCCAAAGATGGGTAGCACAAAGAACAAACAAGGCACAGCTCGACTTGTGTGGAACCCGGTGTCCCCAAAGGGGGTGACAAAGAAGGGGGGCAGTTCGCTGAGGGTTTGGAGTATCCGATGAAGAGCTGGGACAGTGTGAACTTCAGCTGAATGGAGAATGGAGAGCGGTGGGGCGGGGGGTGGGGGGTGTTTAAACCGGTTAGTAACCCAAATCAGGGAGGCGCCTGCAGAACGCGCACTTGGCGAGAATGCGGGAGGCTGTCCGGGAGGAGGGAGAGTCCCTTGGGAGGACCCGAGAGGGGCCCGGGCCTGTGGCGCTGGGGTGACATCCTCAGAGCCAGCAGGGCCCAGGAGGAGAGGACGGGTGTGAACGAGGCGAGAGACAAATCGGAGGAGTCCCCGAGTTGAGAAGGAGGGGCTGGGGCAAGTCCCACGCGAGCGCCTTGCCCCCCTCAGCACTGCCCGCATGGAGACACTACCCGCTGGAAAAGCTCTCAACCGTCTCTCCAAATCAGTGTCACTTTTGGACCCTAACTTGAAGATACTCAAGTGTATTTAACGTCGTAAGACTCTTTCTGAAGAGGAAGAATCCCAGCGGCTCCCCGGAGCCCCGCTGCCCACCTGCTGCCCCGGCCCCCAGCCCGCTAGGAACAGAGTCAGGAAGGTTCTCACTACACCTGCACGCTTTCGGTCCCCCTGGAGTAATTGCACTTCACACACTTTTAATAGGTGTCTCGCAGTGTCATTTGGGGCTGCCGGGGCAGAACCACTGTATGCAAGTGTGCGGCACGACGGTCTCGGGGGATGCACCTGCCAGCTCATTTGTCACCACTAAGTAACAAATTAGTTCATTATTTGTTTTCCAAAGCAGGCAAAACAAACGGCAACCAACAGTCCCAGCACACAGAGAGAATGCTAACCTAACCACTGAAGTCCCCTTCATTGTTGTGAATAAAAAAGCGCAGAGAGAAGGGACCTTCTCCCACTGTGCCACGGGAAGCCAAGCAGTGACGACAGCGTAATGTTAATCAGCCAGCCCAGATCGATTTCTTGTCTGGTCATTTGGGTCACTGAATTTTCATTATTCTAGATTCTCCAACAACAAATAAATGGTAAGCATTAATATTAATACGTGCGGGAGGCAGGTAAGGTAAACATTATTAATCTGAGTTCACAGAACATAAATCCGAGACTCGGGGAGGTTAAGTGACAAGTCTGACACCTCACAGCTCACGGCACATTCCCTGACTTATTCAAAGAGGAACCTAAAAGTGTATGGTAAAAATTGTGTGTTCCTTTCATTGTACTGATTGGTCAACTCGAGTCACTTGCTCTTTTCCTCCACATTTATAAAGATCCCTCCCCAGGGAAAGAGAATTACATTAGCTGCATTTTTAAGAAGGCGCATAGAAAGTGAATCTGAAGTTTCTTCCGTTAGGTTACGACATTGCAGTTGACATTTCAAATGAGAGTGCAGGTGTTTAAAGACGATAGAGAGACCTGGAACGTGAGTGCCTGGATATGGTCTTATTGTGCATCCGGAGAAGGGGAACGTATATGATTTAAACTACAGAAACCCTTGCTAAGTTACTCAAGAAGAAGAATTATTCTGATAATAGGATGTACAGGCCCATTATCTCTCAAGGGGCTGGAATAAAAGCTTCAATTAAGAAAAAGATGAATAAATACTTACAATGAACTGGGCACAATGCCCTGTGCAAAAGTACACCCCGTCCTATGAAAAGAAGACTCTTAAAACACACAGGCCAGTATTTCTCTCTCCACTCAAGTGATAAAAGAGAATAATTTGTGCTCTTAAGGAACTTTGTGGTCCTGAGAACAAAAATGTTTTTAAAAGAGGTTATTCTTTTTTTTCAAGAAAATAAGATTCACCTTTAAATGACTTTCTGGGTATTTTGCCCTCCCCCTCAATAGCAGGAAGAGGAAGCATTATGAAAGAGAATGAAGAATGGGGAATTTTTTTCCTGATTCAGGCCACAATGAATTGATATTTTTGTTATCTATAAAACCATTACTGAAAAATCTTTTTGTTCTCCCTGGTTTTAACATTTAATAGCAATCTGTGCTATTCACGTGACCACCATGACCTCATCTCCATAGCAAGCTTCTCTTGTGGAAATAGTGGAGCATTCAGTAAATCTCAGACTTTTAACACAATTACTTCTAGCTTTGCAGAAATGATTGGGGCTAACTCATGACAGCACATCCACGGGTTTGTTTACTTCCAAGATTCATGAGTCAAATAACAGGATGACTCTCTGTGGCCATTCTTCCTGCAGCGGCAAACGATGAGTGTGTGTTTGGCTCACAGACGATCTGTCTCCCGGCCTCCAGACCCCAGCAGTGCAGCGCCCTCATCAATAGATGTCTTCTTTCCACTTGGCCGTGTGGGAGGCAAGCACCAACACGTCATTTTGATGAATGAGCCCTACGAAGCTATTACCAAGGGTGACGTTTTGATACCAATCAGACACACCACTCTTATCTAAAACGTCACTAAGCTTCCATTGAAGGTGCACCACCTGCTCGGGGAATACATATGTGGCACCTTTTGTGCCGAAGCCCCTTGGTCCTTCTTGGAATTGCTGGCCACGGTGCACACTTTAGCTAATCTGGCTGCTGCTGACACCGATCAAGTCTCTTGTTTGTGCTTATCTTGTCACTGGAACATGTTTTCAGGTTTGTATATGGCAGCAATCCTAGTAGTTGCATGAAAATCCACACACGGAAACCTGGGAAGGTGGGAAAAAATGACATTGAGTCAACAGAAGGAAAGATACACTTTTCTCAGACATACAGTTTTTGATAAAGTAGTCTGTGTCTCTAATGGAGAGGAAGGTGGGAGAATTTTCCACCTTTTGCAGAACTGAAAGACTAATGCTTTGAGGGGATCAGAAATGCAAAATCAGTTTCTGATGAGTAGGCCAAGGTCAAGACACTAAATAAATCTTGAACTGATGAATCGATGACTTAGCGCTAAATATATAAAATAAAGCAGGTGGAAGATGTAAGTATATTTCTTTCTTACTTCAAAAATAACACATGTAATTTGGGGTGGAAGACAAATAGCAATTAAATTGTCATCTCTTCAGAGAAGACAAAATCATTTAAGTGAAGTAAATAAGATGTAAGTGCAGCTTAAAAACCATGAAAATATCTAAAACTACAGATACTAAAACCCTTACCATCAGTAAGAACTTACTGATCACCTAATAGACGTGAGCTATAATCCCAGACCTCTGCTAGGAAGAATAATGAAAGGAAGCACTATAATGTTTGACATTATAAGAGTCTGGGTGTGAATTCCAGCTGTGTTCTTACTAGAGTAAGCAAGAGATGACATAATCTCTGAATTTGGATATTCTCAAATCTTAACTGAGACCAATATTATCTTCTAGTATTATTGTGAGAATCAATATGATCTATTAATAGTCTATTTCAGTATTTTAAAAAGTACTTACCATAATACATTGTTCATGTATTATGCCCTATTTAAAGAATTGAAAATCAACAACTTAATAAGAAAGACAAAAACTTCTTCATCCAAAAACAGTATATTCTGGCAGGAAAGATGGACAACAAAAAATATATAATCGTACAGTAACTGTGTGGTAGGCAGTGGATGGTGCCAAATGCTAAAATAAAGTAGGAATCAGGAGATAGGAAATGTTTGAGTGTGAAATTTATGTAGGTTAGCCAGGAAGAGCCTCACTGAGAATGCAAAATTTGGGTAAAGGCAAAAATATGGAGAGAGTTGTGCAGACATCTGGAAAGAGAACAGCAAAGGGAACGGGGAGTACAGGGTCCCTGAAACACAAACCCATTTGCTGTGTTCAGGATGCAGGGAAGCTGGTGGAGCCATAATGTGCAGGAGAGCGAGCGAGGGAGACAAGCCTGCAGGCCCAGTGCTTGGCCTTTTGAGTCTCGGCCCATTTTAGATGGGATGTTGGCCTTTGGCTGTTTTTGTGATTTTTTTTGGAGGGGGGAATATAAAAGTATAAGTTTATTTTATATTTTAAAAGGAGCAAGGTAGAGAGGGGAAGAGATGAGAAAGAAAGAAGAGAGCAAAGATAGTTTGGGGGGCTTTTTCCCCTTAAGGATAAACCACTAATGTCTTTAAAATTTTGAGGTATAGAAGGGATCCCTCTTGCTGCTATATATTTACTACCCCAAAGACAAGCAAGAATGGAAGCAGATCACTGCAGTGACTCAGAAGAGAGATAATGAACAAGAGTGGCCGCAACAGAGAAGGTGAGAGGTCGCCAGATCCTGGATCTGTTTGAAAGCAGAGCAAACAGGATCATGTGTGAATTTTCAGTTCATATTCAACTCTTGATTTCCCAGAACAGATAAGCTGATTGGCCCACTCAGAATCTGTTACTGTACTTGGTCCAATCATCTTGGCTATACATTCGGGATTATAAGAATCCCTGTATTCTAAGAAGGGTTATGTTCACATTAAGTAAGCAAGCTGACTTATATATCTGCCAATTTAAAGAAAAAAGTTTTAGTCAAAATTGAATCCAATTTATTACTTAAACATTGATTTTTAATTCAACTTGTCAAAATGTTGTTCAGGTTATTGCATCCTCATTTATAAGTGAAATATGTTTGTAATTCCCTTTATAACAATATATTTTCTCCAACTTCAATGTCAGGTGTGTCCAGATCAAGTAGAATGATTTTGAAATATTTCTTCTTTTTCTATGGTCTGTAAGATTTGGCATGATCATTTTTTTGAAACTCTCTTTTATTTTTATTTATATAATATTAGTTATCTATTTTTTGAGACTTTGGAAAAAAAATAAGAAGTTAACTGACAACTTCATACTGAGCCTCAGAGTCAAAGCATTCTATAATAGACATACTCTTATTTGACAATGTGAATGTTATTTTCTTGGCATTATTATTATTAATATTGCTTAATATTTTGATGCAAAAAAGAAAAACGTTTTAACAAGAACTTTTCTAAATATATTGTTAGATCCAATCCTGAAATTCATATGAAACCACAAAAGACCAGAATAGCCAAAGCCATCCTGAGCAAAAAAGGATGAGACTGGAGAAATCACATTACCTGACAGCAAATCATATTACACTATTATAGTAACCAAAACAGCATAGCACTACCATAAAAACAGACATACAGAACTCACATCTGAAACAAACTGGAATTTTTGACCTGCCCATGATGTCATAAAAATGGCTCTAAAAAAGTATTTAAAAAAAATCACAAGACAATGCATGTGTTCGAAAGAATGAAGCTGTACCTTCACAATGAAAATAAATAAGAAGTGTCCAGTTTCAGTCTTCTACAAGTTGCCAAAGTCACCCAGCATCATTTGTTAAATAGGGAATCTTTCCCCCAATTTATACTTTTGATGGGCTTATCAAAGATCAAATGACAATAAGTGTTTGGGTTCATCTCCTGGTTGTCTATTCTGTTCCATATGTCTACCTCTCCATTTTTGTGCCAGTACCATGATGTTTTGATCACTGTAGATTTATAGTATAGTGTGAAGTCTGGCAGCATGATTCCTCCTGATTTGTTTTTATTTATGAGTAATGTCTTGGCTATTTGAGTTTTTTCCTGATTCCATACAAAATGAAGTACTATTTTTTCCAGATTTTAAAGTCTGACAATGGTGCTTTAATAAGGATTGCATAAAATTTGTATATTGCTTTGTGTAGTATGGACATTTTAACAATGTTGACTCTTCCTAGCCATGAGCATGGCATGTTTTTCCATTGATTAACATCTTCAGCTATTTCTTTCCTCAGAGTTTCATAGTTTTCTTTCTAGAGATCTTTCACATCCTTTGTTAGGTAAATTCTCAAATATTTCATCTTCTTTGACACTAGTATAAAAGGAATGGAGTCCTTGACTGTTTTTTTTTTCAGTTTAACTATTGTTGTTATATATAAAAGCTACTGATTTGTGAGTATTGATTTTGTATCTTGAGATGCTGCTGTATTCCCTGGTCACTTCTAAGTGTTTTGTAGTTGAGTCCCTGGGGTTTTCCAGGTATACAATCATATCGTCTGCGAAGAGTGAAAGTTTGATCTCCTCTGAGCCTATATGGATACCTTTGATCACCTTCTCTTGTCTAATTGCAATGGCTAAGACTTTCATTACAATGTTAAAAAGCAGTGGAGACAGTGGGCAACCTTGCCTGGTTCCTGATCTGAGTGGAAATGTTTTCAATTTTACTCTATTCAATATGATATCAGCTGTGGGTTTGCTGTAGATGGCCTCTATCAGTTTAAGAATTGTCCTTTCTATACTTATTTTCTTATACATTAGCAACAATTGATTCCCACTAGATAAAAGATTTAAACTTAAGACATGACATTATAAAGATACTTGCAGGGGAAACACTTGAAGAAATAGGCCTGGGAGAATACTTTATGAGGAGGAACCCCCAAACAAGTGAAGCAACACCAAAAATACATTACTGGCATCTGATCAAACTAAAAAGCTTCTGCAGAGCCAAGAACACAGTAAGTAAAGCAAACAGAGCCCTCAAAATTGGGGAAGATATTTGCAGGTTATGTTTCTGACAAAGGTTTGATAACCAGACTCCACAGAGAACTCAAATTTATTAATGAGAAAAGAACAAGTGATCCCATTTCATTGTGGGCAAGAGACTTGAGCAGGATCTTCTCTGAAAAAGACAGGCACATGGCCTACAGACACAAGAAAAAATGCTCATCCTCTTTAAGCATCAGAGAAAAGCAAATCAAAACCACTTTGAGATATCATCCTGTAAGAGTAGCCCACATAACAAAATCCCCCAACTTCAGATGTTGGCACAGATGTGAAGAAAAGGGAACACTTCTGCACTGCTGGTGGGAATGCAGTCTAATACGTTCCTTATGGAAAGAAGTTTGGAGAACACTCAGGGATCTAATAGTAGAACTGCTATTTGATCCTGCAATTCCTCTACTAAGTATATATCCAAAAGACCAAAAATCACTTTACGACAAAGATATTTGCATCAGATTGTTTATTGCAGCTCAATTCATAATTGCCAAGTCATGGAAGAAGCCCAAGTGCCCTTCAGCCCATGAATGGATTAATAAATTGTGGTATATGAATACCATGGAATATTATGCAGCCTTAAAAAATAGAGGTTTTACCTCTTTTATGTTTACATGGATTGAGCTGGAACATAGTCTTCTTAGTAAAGTATCTCAAGAACAGAAGAAAAAATATTCAGTATACTTAGTAGTATTATGAAACCAATTTATAATCACCCACACTTTCATATGAAAGATAAAACACAACCATAGCCCAGGAAGAAGGAGAGAAAAGGAAGGGGAAGGGAAGGGAACGGAAGGGAAGGGAAAGTTGGATGGAGGGAGGGTAAACGGTGGGACCACGCCTATGATGCATATTGCAAAGGTACATGTCAACTATTAAATGTAGAGTATAAATGTCTTAACACAATAAGTAAGTAAGTCAAGTGAAGGCTATGTTAACCAGTCTATGTAAGCATTCCAAAATGTATATAAAATCAGCACATTTTACCCCATAAATGCATTAATGTATACAATTATGATTTAATAAAAAAGAAGCATAAAAGCGAAAAGTCAACATTATCAACTATAAAATAATTTTGACATCTCATACTTAATAACCTAATATATTATTGTCAGACAAAATAAATTTTAAAGCAAAAAGGGCTACATATTTAAGGAAGTCACTTAATAATGACCAAAGTTTTGATTCATGTTTAATTTGAACTTCCATATACCTAAAAATATATGCCAAATATAATATATTGAGAGAAGAAAAGCTAAGTTGGCCATCACAGTAGAATATTTTCATACAGTATTCAAAAACTGGTAGATCAGGGCAGCGCCTGTGGCTCAGCGAGTAGGGCGCCGACCCCATATACCGAGGGCTGCGGGTTCAAACCCGACCCCGGCCGAACTGCATCAAAAAGTAGCCGGGCGCTGTGGTGGGCGCCTGTAGTCCCAGCTACTTGGGAGGCGGAGGCAAGAGAATCGCTTGAGCCCAAGAGCTGGAGGTTGTTGTGAGCTGTGACTCCATAGCACTCTACCGAGTGCAATAGAGTGAGACTCTGTCTCCACAAAAAAAAAAAAAAAAAAAACAAAACCAAAAACCCCACTCAAAAACTGGTAGATCAAAGAGATAGAAAATCAGGGAGGATGTAGAAAATAAAAGCCACAAAATAGCCAAATTTATCTTGTGACTGTTTCCACAACAGTGCATTCTTCTCTCTCTGCACATAGGAAACCAAAGTTGAGAATAGCAACTCCCCAAACACTTATTCTTAGTAACTGAAGACTAAATCTAACAAAAGATATGAATGTCTCAATGAAGAAAATTATAAAATTATACTGAAAGAATTCAAAGAACCCCTAAATAAATGAAGTGATATAGTGCCTCAAAAGAATTTATATTAGTGTTGCAAAAAAAAAAAAAAAAAAACTATAATCCAATCAGTTCCAATAAAATCTCTGGCAGAAATTTTACTGAATTTGGTGTGCTGACTCTAAAACTTGCATAAAACAATAAAGAACCAAAGTAGCTAAAAGAGTAGAAGAAAAAAATGATGACCGTCTATAAACCATCAAAATTTATAAACTAAGAGTAGTTAAGAATGTGGTATTGTCTCATGCCTGCAATCCCAAAACTTTAGGAGGCTAAGGCAGGAGGTCTGGTTAAGCCCAGAGTCCGAGGTTGCTGGGAGCTCGATCACATCACTGCACCCCAGTCTGGGTGACAGAATGAGACCTTGTTCCTAAAAAAAAGTTGTTTAGTTAAAAGAAAAAAAATCAATGTGATATCTCTGTAGAACTAAACAAGCTGAAATCTGGATGCTTGACTCATGAGGTGAATATTATTATCAGCAGACTATCCAGAATTTGTTAGCAAACAATTGACTATTCATACAGAAAAGAAAAGATAATATTGTTTCTTACATAATAATACATGTAAGAATCAATTCTGCTGTAGATTGAAAATTTAAAGTGAAGGCAAAATTTGTAAGGTTAGAATACAATATAAGTAATTTTTAAACCATTATGAAATATGTTTTCTTGAACATATTACAAAAAGTACAAAACATAAAAAGGATTTCTAAATTTGTCTATGTTAAATTAAAAATTTCAGTCCATCAAAACTGTAAAATAAAGCCATAAACTCACAGAAGATATTTGTGATACATATAATCAACAAAAGATTAGAATCTGGACTACATGTACATACACACACATGCCCATATTCAGATGTATTTACATATGTGTATATATACATATGCACAGGTGATACATAATCCTATAAATCAATAAAAATATAAAACAGTTCAAAGAAAAATGATCCAAAGACTGTAATAGAATCTTTACAAAGTAGGAAATAGGAATGCAAAGTAGGAAATAGGAATGGCCAATAAAATTTTATATGTCAGGTAAGTAAAAATTTAAAATATTGCCAATATCCGGGTGTAGGGGATTCAGACACTTTGGGAAAGATTTTGGCAACGTCTAACAAAATGTAACATATCTACACATTGTCATTGCATTTCTCAAAGACTTTGCATGTGAGCAAATGTACCATCTGCCCTAAAAATGTGCTGTGTGCACACATTACACAGCAGTAATGACCAACAGGGACAGTTCAACATTCCCTTGTAGACATCTGTGGGTGATGCCACTGAGATTTTAGTAGGTGATTCTGGGAGGGTGAGCCCACTGTGCTCTAGACAAACAGTATGAGCTGAAACACTAAAAAGTTTAGCAGATTCAGAGAGCTTGCCGGGAATAGACTTCCCCAGCAAACACAGGGATGGCCCTGGCCCTGGCCCAGGGGATGTGGACAGGAGCAGCTGGCTGCTGCTAGACACACGCGTGGAAGAAATGCCCACGGCTGTGAAGCGTGATGACTACGAGTCCACAGCGTCAAGCAAGAGACTGAAGGGGGAACCAAGGGGTTCAGAGGGAGGAGATGAAGACCGGTCCCAGAAAACCAAAGGTGGCTCGGGAGGTGACAACCTACAAACACAGGGACACCGACTCCAGGATTCCAGCACCAAGATGAAAACAGGTGGCTAGAAAGCGTCACTGCCTAAGATTAAAAAATGACCTGAAGGAAATGCGAGGGAAAAATCATCCTGTCTTTAAATCTGGTTGATAAAATTGCTTGCAATATTATTCTCTATGCTCTGGGGAATATTTGAAGTACTTCTTCATATAAAACATTTTACATATTTTTATTCTCTGAAAAATAAAACTTTTCTAAACTTTCACATTGAAAAAGATCACTGAACAGAAGAAGTTGCATACTTTTTAGGGTAAAGCCTGGGGCCTTGTTATCCATTTTGCCTTGGCAGCCCTGCCCTGCCAATGGGCTTGGACTTGAACTGCTAAGACAGTTTCAGTCAGTAGCTCCCAGCCTGTCCAGATGGAAACTACTTTGTCTGAACCTTAGTTTCTAGAAGAAAATAAGGGAATTGACTCAGCTGTTCTAGTGATCATAATAAGTACTGAAAAAGCTGGTGTGGTGACATTTTTCACTAGTCCCACACAAAATGGATCGTGAATAAGTGAAAATGATGAAAATGAAGAATTTTTGTTAGTATCTTTTTTTTTTTTTTTTTTTTTTTTAATAATTTTATTGAATCATAATTATGTACATTGGTGCAATCACAGGGCACGATTCATATACATTCAAAAATATTTTGATCATACTGTTACAGATATCCTTCATGGCATTTCCTT
>CAUYON010209702.1:0-11197 GCA_963573935.1 Arctocebus calabarensis | reverse complement strand
ACAGGCGCCCGCCACAACGCCCGGCCATTTTTTGGTTGCAGCCGTCATTGTTGTTTGGCGGGTCCTGGGGCTGGATTCGAACCCGCCAGCTCAGGTGTACATGGCTGGCGCCTTAGCCCGTTGAGCCACAGGCACCAAGCCTGTGGGCTTTTTCTTACGAACAGAAATGATTGAATACCTTAATGCAATAACATAACAAAGAGTGTTTATTCATTCATTTATTTATTTATTTATTATTTTATGAGGCAAAGTCTCACTTCATTGCCCTGGGGTTGAGGGCTGTGGCATTATTGTAGCTTACAGCAACCTCCAACTCCTGGGCTCAAGCGATCCTCTTGCCTCAGCCTCCTGAGTACCTGGGACTACAGGCACTCTGCCCCAACACTCAGCTAGTTTTTCTATTTTAGTAGAGATGGGCGTTTCACTCTTGCTCAGGCTGGTCTCAAACTCCTGAATTCAAGCAATCCACCTACCCCAGCTTCCCAGAGTGGATTGAGGATTACAGGCATGAACATTGCACCTGGCTCCAAGCAGTATTTTTAAATGTTAACCAACCACTGGACACTGATACCTCCGACTGTCCCATGCCAGAAACCTACGTCTGAATGGCTTCTGCAGACAAGTAAAGATGGACTGGTAAGATGCTTACAGTGCACAAAGGCGTATCTGGGGATTCCCTCCTGACATTTGCACCATCTTCTTTGGATATTTTCATTAAAATGGAGCTCTGGGCATAAAGAAAGAGACCGAGCATAATCTTGTGTTTTGGTTGGGAGAAAGAGTATGGATAATAAAAGGCATAAAATAATCTCTTCCCCAGGGTGCAGGGATGGTCCTCTGGTATAGGTCCAGAAAGCCTAACACTCTAGACTGCTATTAATGGTTAATAATCCACTGGCAAGTAACCCCAATATGTTCAATAGCATTGCTCTCTGAGATTGGCAAGATGATTGTCAGGTGCAGGACACCTTTCCCCCTTAGAATGACTGGAGTGAAAGAAAGTTGCATCACCCTTTATCATTGTCTCTGCCATGTTGACAGAGATTGTATACGAAATTAATACAAGTGAAGACAAAAAAAAAAAAAGATTTCTGGTAGCACCGAGATGCTGGTTCCAATCCGTGAGGCTCTTTAATCACAAACTACATCTACTTCCTCTCCAACCTCCGAATCAGAACATTTTCCTTTTGCATATATTTGTTGCATGGGTTTTCTGCCAGTGATAACATTTGGTACCTAAGGAAGAGTCAGAGGTAGAAGTTTCTACAAAAGATACTGACATGCAGTCCATCGAGTTTTATAATTTTAAAGAATATCGTGAAATTAACCATATTGTGAAATTAACTTCTAAGGAGCTTCTTATACTATCCCTGGAACCCACCACCAGGAGACCGAGGAAAGTTGTGTAAAGAAAACACCTGACTTTACAAAGCCCCGAGGGAGTGGGAGACGCCGTGGCCATCCTTGGTGGGGGTACGGAAGAAATTGTGAGGGAGGATGACAACAAATTAAGATTTGGA
This sequence comes from Arctocebus calabarensis, assembly GCA_963573935.1. Taxonomy (NCBI): domain Eukaryota; kingdom Metazoa; phylum Chordata; class Mammalia; order Primates; family Lorisidae; genus Arctocebus; species Arctocebus calabarensis. Next base: position 9,677 of record CAUYON010209702.1, on the reverse strand, counting down.
CACAATCACCCAAAATTGGTAAGTAGCACTGATTCTGTCTGAACTGGAGATGTGTGGGATTACAGGCTACTTTTTCTCTGTGTAAGATCTACTGTCATAAGATCATTTCCTTAAAATGAAACTTCCTTATGAAACACCAGCACAAGTGCTTCAGCAAGAAATTTTCTTTCTTAAATTTTCTTTCTTTTTTTCCCCCTCTGGTGCTAGAGCCAACTGATTTTGCCTTTATGCCCAAAATTCTTCTAGCCTTAGGGATACATAAGGATCATATCTCTACTAAAATGAAACTGAGGTTTCGCATTTTTAAATGAATATTTCTAATACATAGAAATAAGCTTAGATAGTGCTGAGATTTCCCAAGGGATCTTAACAATACAGATAATTTAAATATTAAAATATTATAATTTTGAATATATTCACAACTTCAGGGCTGATGTGATTGATGTTCCTTAAAAAGAATTGCACCTCAAAATGTCTGAGTTCTGTTTCTGAAATAACAGAGCAATAAAATCCTTTTTAGTCACATAAAGTTCACATCTGCCCCAAACTTTTTGAAAACCACTTTATATCTCATGACAGGTCCCACACTGTGCACCTAGTTTTCTAAGGAGATAACACTGTTTCCCGGATTCCCTTGCTTCTAGGATGCCGTCGTGTGGTTTAAGTTTTACTAACGCTACTTGACTTCCTGAAAAGTGAATGTGGGCAGGAGCGAGATGAAATCACAACCGGGTGAGAGGCTCGTCTCTGGACCTCAGGGTGCCAGAGGTGGGGTCCCGCTCCGTCTGGGGTAGCTCCTGTGTCCGTGCACAGTGACCAGCTCGGAGCAGCAGCAGCAGTTGGCAGCACAGTCCTGAGCTGGGGGTGGGGGTGTTGCTGCGGATGTCTTTGTTCTGAGTGCCACATCCAAGCCTAGCTTCCCTAGCCACCGCAAAGTCCATGAGGTTATCAAACATCACAACCCCTTTCTGCTGAAATTGCCAATTACCCCAGAGGTAGACAGGTCAAAATTTTAAAGTTATTTATAAATGGAGAAATCATAATGTAATTTTCATTCATTAAATAGCAGATTTAATACTTTAAAAGAAAGCGTATATATATATATATATATATATGAACATACTCAGTAAACCTTTATGCACCATATAAACAACAGATGAAGTTTTACTCTGATCATTACATGTCCTCAAATAATCTTAATCTATGATCTTACCATATTTTTGTTTTATATGCTTCTTAACAATGATGTAAAATATGCATGTATTTTACAAAAATTCCAACCATGCTATTTAACCTTTCTTGACCTGTCATTTCCTTAGTAATAGTGGTCTAGAAATCATGGATATTATCAAGGAGAGGAGTATGATAAACTTGTCCCCAAAATTTTAAATAGCATGTCTCAAATCCTTCAGTAAAATGAAGAACGAAGCTTGTGTTTTGGTTGGGAGAAAGAGAATGGAGCTATGAGCTAACAATGCTTGCAGCTAAGTATGAAAGTGAGAAGGGCAAGAGCAACTCTGACAAGCTTATGCATCTTAAATTCAGCACCACTGTGCTCCTTCTCTAGAGGATGCCAAACACCACTAGACAATGGAGACATCCAGTAATCGGGTGCATTGATACAAAACATTATAATGCATGCAACTGAGAACAATAAATTCCCAAAGGGATCTGCTAGGGAACAGAATTGTCAATCTTTGTAAAAGGTAAAAGCTTACATACAGACACACACACGCGCACACACACACACACACATCCAAACTGCAGCAGCAATTGGAATGACATCAGTGAGACTACAAGTAACTGATCAAGTAACATAATACAAACCCAATGATGGGATTTTTTAAATTCACAACAGTGCATCCTAAACATGATTCATGGAAATGACATTGATAAAGAATTATATGAGTTTTAAAATGAAAAATATTTCTGGAGTCGTCCTATGTTTCCCTGCAAAATCCCATCAACTCACCTTTTAATTTTCAAACGTATTAAACAAAAGATTATTGCAGCAATATTCCCCCACCCTTTCTTACATTATAGCGTAAACACCTTTTTATTGCACAACTATACTCTCATTTTCTGTGCCTATTTCAAGCTCCAGTTTCTGCTTTCAGAGGATGAAGTACTATGTTTGTCATTTGCAATGAGAAATCTCATTGAGATTACATTGGATCTCTGAAGTTAAAGTGCCATCTTGTGCCAAAAGGAGGCATCTTAATATAGATTTTTATAAATATTGCCAAAATGATAGTTTTCATATAATAGAGATATATCAAGTACATATGAAACCCGCAATATGAAATTGCCTAAATATGAACATAGTTATACATACATATATTTATCAGACTTTGGTTTGCTTTGCTGACAGCATCACGTTAAGCTCTACCTGGGTAGCGTAAATCATGCATTCTGCATGCATGCCACGGCACTCTGCATCTTGTGACCGCAGTACTATCAGCATAAAACGAATCCTTCAGATCTCATGCTCTCGTGCAACAATAAAGATGGTTTAAGACGTAAGTAACAGTTCTTTCAGGACTAAGGGCAAACCCCAGTCTCTCTAATACTCTTGTACTGCCTGTACCAATCACACCACTTGGAACAGATCCATTCTATTTCAAGAATTTAAATGTTCAACACATTGTACCCAGGAGAGAAGGCCAATGCCAGCACACACTATGTTGCCAGGGCACAGTCAGCAACTGCAGGGATTCCATATAAACAAAACAGTTTCCTGCATTTAGCCTGACAGCTTTCAGAGAGGGTCTCGTGGGACCAGTAAGAGATGTATAATACCCTCCATGCTGACAATGCTGTCATGTAGCAGTTAGTACATAGAAATGCTACTGACTTGGTTATTACCATTTCTGAAATCAATACCTAAGATATAGGTAAACATTTTAAAAATAAAGAGTGTAGACCACATTTTTAAGAGGTAACACACAATGCAGAATTATACTACAAAACACAGTCAACCATCTGGAATGTGAAAACAACTCTCTCATATAACCTCAACCATGATGAAAGAATCACAGTTACTAAAATAGAGATGCCAGTCCAAAAGGAAATGTCGAATCAGAGTTCCAGGAAAGCATGATTTGGGGTCAGTAGATCTAATGAATGCTTAGATAATTATGAGCTGATTGGTATCCAAATATAAAGCTGAAATACACTCAAGAGATCAACTAAATCCCTTTCCTCTTGAAAAAAGATCACTCAAGAGATGAGTAGTTCTTTCCAAATTGTACAACATTTAAACTCTTTTAAATAACATTTCTTTTGTTTGAATTCAGCCCTTGAAGGGGTAAATACAGAAGAATTACATTGTGGAGAAACAAATGTATTCTGGGGGATTATTATTGTCAATTATTGGTGCATTAAGAAATAAACAAATTTGTTTTGGTTCTAAATAACTTGACTTTGCTTCTAAATATGTTCTTTGCTTTGGAAGTTGTCTGATGGCATGGTATGATTCATGATGTTTACAGCTAGTACTAATCTTTTAAAATACAGTATATCGAATCTTATTCTCTTGTTTAAAGATTTATTAGGTAGCTTTAATTTTATAGTGAGCACTTATTATATGTCTCTCATCCTATAGAGTGTTTTAAAAAATTATCTTTTCCAATCTCATAACAGCTGAGGCTTGGGGTGGTAAAACACGTTTTCTAAAATCAAATACCCAATTAGGGTTGTATAGGGAAGTGCCTTTATTTTTAATGTTTACTTCTGCTCAACCCATATTGTCAACCCAACATCTAAAACGATCTACTTTCCTCATTACTATGTGCTCTTGGTAATGAGGAAAATATTACTTCATTAGAAACCACTGCAGCATTTCCATAAATAGAGTCTGCTCGTATGTCTCGTGTGTAGATTTGCTTACAGAATACGCACCCTCATGGCGGTTTCTGCTCATCTTATCTCTAGCAAGTTCATTAAATGGAATGTTATTTTAGGTTCCTCTGCTAAGAGTAGAGATTGGTGACACAACTGACCGAGTCACACCCTCCAGGACTCTCAGGTTTGTTTTGTCCCATTTCAAAATGGCTCTCCACTGTGTTAGACTGTCTTATCTCACACAGTCCGATGTTCATTGCAGACTGTGGGTTGAGGGACAATGCTAGTGCCACGCAAGATTGCAGAGGTGGTGCCATCTCACCCTCATCTCACACGAGACACCCTTCCTTCCCCCCTTCCTCTCCATGTCTCCACAGTCTTTCATTACTTTTCCTCCCTTCCATGGTGAGGGTGTGAGACTGGAGATTTGAAAAGCATTATCTTGCAACTATAGACCTGTAGTCTATTCATGTTATAAAAGGGGGGGAAAATGTCATTTATGATTTATGTGCAGAGGCGAGGCACTGCTTTGTGGCTTTTCAACAGACACTTAACCCTTTACAGACTATAAATAACTGTGAATGGGGTGGGGATCTGAACGTCACATCAACCTCAGGGCTCCATTTCACATGGGACCCTTGAAATACATGACAAAGTCTGGGATCAGCTCAATATTTTAATGAACAAAACTCGTGTCTGTTTATGAACATCAATCACACTCTATTTTTTCCCTTTTCCCTGAATATCTTTCAGGCCAATCAGCTGGACCTATAAACATGGGCCTTTGGTGGGGTGAGAGGATGCAAATCTACAGCTATTAAAGACCTCGACCATATAATTTATAATTCTGTTTGGTGGCCAAATTTACCTATTAGAAAAAGTAAGAAAGGGCATTCTCTTTCTCTCTCCCTCTCTAGATGAATCCACAGGTAAACACATCTTCAGAGATATTTCTGTTGCAGTTTGTCCAAGGCAGAGGGAAAAACATAGAATTCAATGTAATTTATTGCTATTCAGACAGACTGACATTACAACGTACTGAATGTTTGACTCTGCCTGGGGTTGTGAATGAAAGCCACTTCTAACTCGTCCATGTTTATATGCTACTATTGATAGGTTTTACATTCCTTTCACCCTGACCCCAACCACATCAAGGAAGAAAATGTCTGCCCTTAAGGATTCTAACACAAAAAGATTAAAAACACACTTATAGAATGAGAGAAAAGATGTCCTTGTCTCATGTTGCCCGTTTTGTCCCCAGAAATGATTCTATCAAGGCACGGAGTAGTTTCTCTTAACAACATCTGTCTTCCTCCTCCCCTTCTTCTTCCTCTTATTCAAACTGTACAAATTAAAACCCCAAGCTATAAAGTGACTTTAAAAAGCCTGAAACATAAAGACTTGACCACTGTACTCAACTGTGGCACGTGCCTGGAGCTTTCCCAACCTGCTGGACGCTCTTCTCGGCCCTGGAAGAGTTAGGATGGGGCTGCATCCACACATCGTGAATGGGGAAGCATCCACGGCGGGGTCATTCACTCCCTGCTTCTGTGGACACTGCTTGGCCACCTACTCTGCTTGGTGCTGGACTAAATCGGAGGATAGAAACCCAAGAAAGCAGATCTTTGCCTTCACATTGCTTAGAGTTCAGGCAGGAGATCCAGAAGCAGTAAAAGACAGTGGTGTCCCAGCTAGAGTCTGGGGAAGGAGACTCTGAGAGGCCTGGGAGCTGAGGCTTAGGAATAAGTGAGAATTATCCCAATGGAAGGGGACGGTGCCAAGTGAATAGAGACAGAGGGCATTTCATGCTTTAAGGTACGGGAGGTCAGACACAGTGAGGGGGTACATATAAATACCCAACAAAAATTTAGGGTTGGTGCAAAACTTCCCAACATTCATCTTCTCAAGGTCACACACTGGTTTATTCTTGGTTTTTGCTTATGATGCTTCTACACTGCCTCAGATATTACTCTCTATATGGTAGAGGCCGCATAATGATTCTTACTTAACCTTAATTCAGGAAGTTTAATAGTGTCAGATAAAGACATGTAAATTCATTAACTCTACTCCTTTCCAAAGCCCTCAAGATCCTTAAGCCCCCTCTTCTGCTCCTTGCTCTTCAAGGCTGCACTATACACTGCCTGGTCAAAAGCATGTACATGCAGAAGCTCCTGAAATTGTCACAACCTTATATCAAGTTCAATACTGAGAATAAATTTCCTCCACAGTTATTCCATCTATTAAGACTTCCATTAAACCAGTTAACTAGGAATAACTTCTGCCTGACTCTTTTAAACATCTAGCTTAATTAGACTTCTAGACAAACATTAAAACTTGTTTCTGATGATGATCTGGCCATCATCAGTTAAAATTCCATCCCAAAGATCTCTTTCTTTATGTCAATTTGAAGAGGAGCTTGAAATTTAGGTTCAGTAACTATCAGAGTATGTATACCTTATAATTGTTCCTTTCAAAATTATAAAACACATCCTTGAATATTAATAGTGTTGGAGTTGATCAAAACAATAGAAAGATGTGTGTGTTTTCTTTCAGCCATCTGTCAAATGGAATCCTTGTGAAGTACAACTTTACTGTGTGTAATTTTTGAAGCAAAATTAATGTTTTTCTTTAGAAAAATTAGATCTCACAATTGAAATTTTGTTTTAAGGCCATTGTTTAAATAGAAATACAGCCACTACATTATTCCTCCTTTCTCTAAAGTTCTCTTTGAAACTCATTCTTTAATTCACTTTCTGTTTCTCTCACAGCCTCACGTCTTTTTCTGCTTCCTAGTCTATAAACCATACACACACACACACACACACACACACAAACTTAATGGTTTTTATATTTTCTCCTGAGACAGAATCACTGTTATTAAAGTTTATTCTTAATGGTGGACTCCAAATTATGTCTAGGGTCATAAGAAGCATAAGAAATTAAACTCTTATTTGTCAAAGAATAAACACCTACAAGGTAAATCTACCAATAAATTAAAACAAATACAATAACCTTTTTCATGTTTGATGTGTAGCATATTCCTTACTCCAGATTGTTTAAAATCACAATAAGATCACTGCACTCTCATCCTAGCTGCTGGACACTGAGTGTGGATAATGGGACTTTATATTCTGATCAGGTTATTGAAGAAAGTTGAAATAGGAATCAAGTATACTTTAGATATTTATACTGTTGGTCAATTAAAATGGTTTGAAATAATCAGAGTCCATATGTGATATTCATTTTAATATACCAAGTGTTAAACATAATTATCTCAGCCCTTTGCTAAGGTAAATAGGTAACAGCAGTCCACTTAAGGCAGTAAACATTTCTTAAAAGAATCTCCTAAGGAAAAAGCATTAACACTTGGTGATAACAGTAATTACTCATATGAAGTCTGCTATTTTATGATTGTCCATTAAGTTGAGTAAGCTTTCTGGGGCAAGCATTAATGTGAAAGCTAAAGATTGACTCAGATCTTGGTACCGCTAAGCTTTCACGACATATGATAAACTTCGAATTTGCTTAATCTTATTCTTGGTCTTGCATGAGTAATATTTTGTAAGATGTTTCTGGAAGCATACTGCATCATCTCCAGAGCACCGGACAAAAGTTGCCTGCAAATAAGTGAATTGGAGGGTTAAAATTTTTAAGTTGTGAGAGTTTCTACACCACCTAGGAGCAGCTGAGCTTACTCATGCCAATACCCACATGGTCAGGATCCGTGGCTGGTACGTGGAATCATGGGCTAACCATGGTTTTAATTTAAGGCCATGGTGAGCACCTGTATCACACAAAAAGTATTTATTCACCTCCATCCCAATTCTTGTGGGTGCTCCAAGATAGAACTGTGAAAAATCTATTAAAAAAAGGTCTAGGTAGCTGCTTCAGGAAAAAAAAATAATGAAAAATGTCTGTCTAGAAAAGTGTGCCTGTGGGAATTTATGCAAAATTACTATTTTTAGAAAAGGAACTTCAGGAAAACATGCTTGGGGGGAGAAAGACTGCTATTGTTTATGATAGACAACAAGAAATTCAGAATCAGAACAAAAGATGCTCAGATGATATAAAAATGTGAGTATAGAATTCCATTTCTGAATGAACAAGCTACTTTCAGAAACCTTATTTGATATGGAGTTTACATTTACAATAAAAAGCAACATACTTCAGAGCAGTGATTCCCAAATACTAGTGCACGTTAGAATTAGCTAGAGCATCTTTAAGGGCAAGCTCTTAGCTCCCTTTTCTCATGGTTCCCCTGATTTCTGACTCACTGAAAGAGCCTTTTGAGGGAAAACTTTTATCTTTCTTCTTAAGATAAGTATAAAAAATAATTAGAATAAAGGAAATATGGCTAATGGGTCTGATTTTGAAGGATGACATTAAATCTATACTTTTAGGACTAATGGGACACTTTGTTATTTAGAAACATTTTCCCCAGAAAATCAGTGAAGGTATTTCTTTTGACAACACTGCTTTAATAAAGAACATATGACATAGAGCAACATATGGAAATCTCATGCCTTAAGTGAATTTTAAAATTATTTATTGTTATTACTGTAATTATCATCTTGCAAACTTCCTTAATACAAAAAAGGAAAACATTGAGGCCGGGTGCAGTGGCTCATGCCTGTAATCCTAACACTCTATGAGGCCAAAAGAGACGGGTTGCTTCAGCTCAGGAGTTCAAGACCAGCCTGAGCAAGTGTAAGATCCTATCTGTAATAAAAATAGAAAAATTTTAAAAATTAGCCAGGTGTGGTGATGCACACCTGTAGTCCCAGCTTCTCTGGAGGCTGATGCAAGAGGATCACTCAATCTCAGGAGTTTGAAGTTGCTGTGAGCTAGGATGACATGGCACTCTAGCCTGTACATTAGAATAAATATTAGCCTCAAAAAGAAATTGAAAGGAGCTGTAGACATAACTATAAATATCCACACACATATAGAAATAAAAAAGCATACAAAACTGTAGAAAAAGTATTATTACATTAAGTTAGACAAAATTAAAAATCATTTGTAGTCAAAAAGGCATAAATATTTGATTTGAGGAGATACCAAATCCTGTGATGTACTTTACACATTATTTTCTCCGTCAGAAATAAAATACAAGAATAATTTCTATAAGATGCCCATGTATTTAATAGATATAATTAACTATATTGAAGAATATTAATAATTAATAATAACTTATGGATAGTTTCCTAAGGAAGTTTCTCAAATGATCACTTCAAAAACAACATGTCACAGATTGTTTTAAATTCCTTTTCATTAATTTCCATTTTTTTTCTTTTGGAGGTCATGGTTGACCTTTTTATCTTCAAAAAAATGTGACAAAGAAACTAAAAACCAAATATAAGAAATTTTGTCAGAGGTTTGGTGGAAGAAACCTCAGTGAACTTGTTCACTCTGCTATGAGTCATAGGGGAGGAAGTGCTTTATCATTCCTGGAAAAATCAAAGTTTCCTGAGTGATTTCTCCAACTTACCTAAGACAACGTTCAAAGAAGTACAGTAAACTTCAGAAACAAGAAGAAAAGGAAAACTGTAGGAATCAAACACAAGTTTAAAATATCTGTGTGAGTGCAGTGTGTGCGTGTGTATGTGGGTGCCCTGGCATCACTCTGATGAGGGCAGGGTCTGATTTTAAGGAAAGTAGCACTACATGAGTAAAAAGCAAATCGAACTATGTACTTTTTTTTGAGACAGAGCCTCAAGCTGTCACCCTGGATAGAGTGCTGTGGCATCACAGCTCACAGCAACCTCCAATTCCTGGGCTCAAGCGAGTCTCCTGCCTCTGCCTCCCAAGTAGCTGGGACCACAGGCGCCCACCAC
>CAUYON010209697.1:0-15350 GCA_963573935.1 Arctocebus calabarensis | reverse complement strand
CCACAGCGCCCGGCTATTTTGTTTGTTTGTTTTGCAGTTCGGCCGAGGCCGGGCTTGAACCCGCCACCTTCGGTATATGGGGCCAGCGCCCTACTCGCTGAGCCACAGGAGCCGCCCGATACTCTACTTTCTTATGTTGACATCTGGCCCACCAGGCCTCTAGGAATTTGCCTGGATTCTTTCAGATTAGCTAATGATTTACTGTATCAGTTATTAAATATATGTCAGTCCAGCCCCAGGGCCTCAGTATCCCCTGCTGTACCCATTGTACTGGTGGGAAGATTGAGACCCAGGGCTGTCTCCTTTTCTCCCTAATTAGTGCCCGCTGCAGTAGCCCACACACAGACCTTGATTGATGCCCAACGGCTCTTGGAGGCATATGTAAGCCTTCGGGAGCTGGAGCAGCTGCAAGAGGAGACATGGGCACCCCTGGGGAGCCTGGAGCTGCCAGTCTTCCGGGAGCTCAATCTTCTGGCTGAGGCACTGGGCCAGGCTGTGGAGGCAGCTGCAGGGGCAGCAGGGCAGCTGGCAAGAGAGGATCCAGCCCTGCTGGTGGCTGCTGTGCGTGTGGCAGAAGTGGAGGCTGGACGAACAACCCACCTGGGGCAGGCCCACCGGGACTGGCGACAGCGCTGTCTTCGGGCACTACAGGAAGGCCTAGAGCAGGTCCATTTTGGGACAACTCTGCTGCCTGGTCCAGGGGCTCTAGCAGAGTGGCTGGAAGCTCTGCGAGTGGCTCTACCAGCTGAGTTGGCCACAGCTGAAGCACTAATAGCACCCTGCTGCCCACCACACTACCGAGTGGTCCAGCTATGGGCCCACACTCTACACAGTGGCCTGCGCCGCAGACTGCAGCAACTCCTTGCAGGGCCTGAGCTGGGAGCTGCTGATGCCTTCGCCTTGTTGCATTGGGCACTGCATGTGTACCTGGGGTCAGTGTCTCTGGGCATGGGAAGTGGGTGAATCAGATGCTGGGAGCTCAGTATGACACCTAAGGCCACTTATCTCCAGGCAGGAAATGATGGGGAGCCTGGAGTTGGGGCCTGAGGCTGATGTGTCCCAGCTGGAACCCCTCCTGACCTTGGAGAATATTGAGCAACTGGAAGCAACATTTGTGGCCAAAGTCCAAGTGAGTAATTGGGGCACAGGTCCAAAGAAGCTGTGGGCCTTTATCTGTGAATGTCTGCCCACCTCTGGCAAGGTCAGTGGCCTGGTACATTCTTTTACCCCTCACCCTTTCCCCCAGTCAAGTGTGGCTCAGTGGATGCAGAAGGCTCTGGATGGGGAGGTAGCTGAGTGGCTCCAGGAACAGGAGCCCAACACAGACCCATCTGGCTTCTACTACTCACCAATGCCAGCTATCGTGCTGCAGGTGGGTAGGGAGTGGCCAGGCAGGTGGGCAGCTTCATGGGGAAAAGAGAGGAGGGCAGGGGTAGCAGCTTTGCTGATGGCTGCCCATCCCTGCCTGTAGATCCTGGATGAGAACATTCGTGTGACCAGCCTGGTCAGTGAGTCACTGCAACGGCGGGTGCATGGCATGGCACTGTCAGAGCTGGGTGCTTTCCTGAGAAGGTCTGCCAAGGCATTAACCCACTCTAATCTCTAGCCCTGCTCCTGGGGCAGCCCAAAGGGGCACTGAGTGAATAAGACACATCAGTGGGAAAGGGCACCTTCAAACAAGGACTGGAGGTTGGGGCAGGAGTATCAGGGACTGGGGTTGTGGGGGCTCCAGAGGAGCACCAAGTCCAACCACCTCTGCCCATTGCAGCTTTAGTGATGCTCTGATCCGATTCTCCAGAGACCACATCAGGGGGGAAGCAATGGCCCCTCATTATGTGTCCTACCTGCTGGCCGCCCTCAACCATCAATCAGCACTCAGGTACCAGGAGGTCCCCATGGAACCTTACATTCAATCCCCAACCAAGTGCCTATTATGTGTGGACCCAGCCCACCCTAGGGACTTTGGACTCACATAGCTGGGGGTTTCCATCCTAGTTCTGCTAATTACTACTTGGGTAAATTACCTAATCTCTCAGAATGTCACTTTTCTCATTAGTAGTATGTGGGTAATAATGTGTTTTGAGAATTACATGAGATAGTGGATGGGAAATACCTACCATAGTGCCCGGCACATAGTGTCAGTTATTCTAATGAATGAGTAATGCTCAACAAATATTTGTCAAGGCCCTGCTCTGTGCCAGAAAATGTCTGGGGTTACAGAACAGAAAAAGTTCCCCTCCTCTTGGGGTTATGTTATTTATGGTAGGGATGGGGAGGACGCACAAGTTGATGATTTTTCCTCTTTCCTCACTGGGATTCGCTCCCTCCCCTTATGGATGAGGAAACAGAAACTGCAAGAATGATTTGTTCAAGGTCACACTGCGAATTAGAGGCAGGTCCCTCTGGGCTGTGTCCCTTCCAGCTCTCCTAGCCTCTGTCCAGCCTCAGACCTTCAGAAGTGCAGGGAGCCTCCTTGCTCGCTCCCTCTGCCACACACTTGCGCCACAAGGTGGCGTCAGTTTGGCAGGACCACTGAGGGCCACGAGGGCCTGGGCTTGGGCCTTGGCCTTGGTCCTGAAGCTGTGATTTTGGTCCGGCCAGCTCCTCATTATCGGTACTGCAGCTCGACTGGGTAGCTTCAGGGACTTTGGCTCCAGTGGAAGCTGGGCTGGACGAATTACAGAGGAGGATCTGCCGTCTAGTGTTGGAAGCGCTGCTCACGGAGCTCCAGGTGAGACTTCTTCAGGTTCAGACGGAGGTGGAAGGTGAAGATACAGCCTACGTATGGGGGTATCAGCAGGCAATGCGAGGTCTGGGTCATTTCTCAAGCTCCATCGCTACCCCCCCCCCCCCCCGCCTCAGCCTCTGTTCGAAGCTCTGCCCTCGCGCCAGTGGCTTTCTAGTCCTGAACTGCTGGACGGTGTGTGTGAGCGGACTGAGCACTTCTGCCGGGATTTCTGGCGCGTGCGGAACCCCACAGTTCAGGTGCGTTGGGGTGGGGGAAAGACTAGGGAGAGGGCAGCGCGGGTGGGAAAGGCGACTGACCCACCCGATTGCCTTTCCGGCAGCTGCTGTTGGCTGAGGCAGAGCGTGCTGTAGTGCTTCAATACCTACACGCGCTGATGCAGGGCCGTCTAGTGTGCCATGGAGCCGAGGAGAGGACCCAGGTGGCCGAGCGCCTGCGGCACGATGCTGCCCAGCTTCAGGAGCTTTTCCTTAGTTTGGTGAGAGCTCATGGGGCAGATAGAGAGGCTGTCAGTTGGGTGGGGGTCGAGGGCCAGCGCCATGCCCTACCTCGATGTACTCAGGGCTTGGAGGAGAGCGCTCACTGCGCACCGGTGCTGCTCGCCCTGAGGGAGCTGCTGAACCTCCGCGACCCCACGATGCTTGGCCTGGAGGTGGCGAGCCTGCGGCAACAATTTCCTGACGTGAGGTGAGGGGAACTGTGGTAGGGAGGGAGGAGAGATCCGAGAGGAGCGTGGTAGGGCGGGGCTGACATGTCTTCGGTTGTGCCCCGCAGTGAGGACCATGTCTCCGCCCTTTTGGACCTGCGAGGGGACGTGTCCCGAGAGCAGCGCCTGGCCGCACTCAGCTCTTTGCAGGCGGGCCCGCCGCCCTCACCCCCAACCGGCCGCCGCGCACTTTTCAGCCTTGTGCCAGCGCCGGCTCCCTCACTGTCCTCCTGCCTCATGTCTGGGTCTTGCGCTTGACGCCAGGCTGCCCGCAGAATAAAGCCACGGATAACGTACGCCTGAATCTATGTGTTTTGGGGAAGGGGGTATGGAATTAATGTGCCCGCGAAATTTAGGAGGCCCACGCACAGTGGCACACCTAAGACATCCTGGCGTCGGTCCTGGCATACCGGCTGCGACCTACCTATCCAGATCTCGGCCCTCATGGTGACTGGTTTCAGAGGCCCCGGCTTCTGCTGCACATTCACCCCAAGGCAGGGAAGTAGTGTCTTGACCGCCCTAACTCTAACCTCCCGCTGGATAGCACCTGCAGTCTCCAAACCCACTCGCGCTTTGGGAAGAGTACCCGCTTTACCACTGCCCCCCTAACCAGGGGCGTGGCATGGGACCTACACCACCTGCCAGCCCAGCCTGGCCCGCCCTCGTTAGGCTCGGGGGCGCGCCGCGGAGACAGCTGCGGTCTCCACCCCGTCGTGTGAACGTGCGCGCCCGCGTGCGTACGTCATCGGCGCTGGCTCCCTCGGGCTGGGGGGGCCGGCGACTGGCGTTGCAGAGTGGGAAAACGGCGGGCCGCAAGAAAAGGAGAGAACAGGTGGGGGCGCGGCACACGGACAGAATTCCCACAAAGGCTGACAGAAGGCAAGCGAGGCAACCCCTCCTGTTCTAGCGGAGAACCCCCGACTCCATTGTCCTGTGACCCCACCCTCCATTGGGCACGCCCTTCGCCCTTTCCTCGCCGCTTATTGGTTCTAAGTCACGCCCCTCCTCGATCTCTCGTTCCCCATTGGCTCCTCTGCCACGTTATCTCTAGGCGTTTCTTACTAGCACAGGCCACACCCTCTCATTTGTCACCAGACCCCGCCTTTACTAGTCGGGGGCTCCTCCCCCATCCAGCCCTCATTCATTCGGCACCTAGAGCTGGGTGTTTGGGACATGGGGGTGAATCAGAACTGGGCTTGCCTTCTGGGAGTTCAGGGGATGGTAAGGGTACTTGGACCTTGGCTCCGACAGTGACAGCCTAGTGCGGTAAAGAAGGTGCCAAAGCAGAGGGATCCTCTAGACGCTGGGAAGGCTTCCCGGAGGAGGTGAGGCCAAAACCGAGTCCTGAAGAATGGTTAAGAGCTTGCTCCAGGGAGATATTGCAGGGCATCCTTGGCGGAAGGACCTGAGACATGAAAGAAACAGGCGTATTCTGGTAATTGCGAGGAGGTAGGTCAAATGAAAGAAGGGGAGATGGAGGGAACTGGCCCAGGTAGAAGCCTGGAGATCAGTGAGGAATCCAGAAAAATGTACTGTTAGTTGAGATGAGTGAGGCCTGAAATCTTTGTAAGGAGCTGATTATTAAGCAGGGTGGAGGAGGGTGGTAAAGAGCAGGTCTAGATGGGGAAGCAAAACTCAGGGAAGGAATGATTCTAGTTCTGATAAGGAGAAAGGCTTTTGGGTTCATTTATTGAATAATTGCTCTGGGTCAGGCACTGTTCTGCATCTGGGAACACATCTGTGAACACTGGAAAGGATAAAACATAACTAACCATCACATTACAAGTATAAAGTGTACTGAAATACACTTCAGATGGTGATAATTGCCACAGAGAACAATAACTCAGGGAAGGAAAGATTGTGATGGAAAGAGGAGAGAAGGTTTACTACTTTTTAGATAGTGTGTTAGGGAGACTTTTTTTTTTTTTTTTTTTTTTTTGCAGTTTTTGGCTGGTGCTGGGTTTGAACCCACCACCTCTGGCATATGGGGCCGGTGCCCTACTCCTCTGAGCCACAGGCACCGCCTGGGAGACTTTCTCTTTTTTTTAATGCTCCCTTTAACATGGCAGATAGTCTTCTTTTTTATTTTTTAGACAGAGTCTCACTCTGTTACCTGGGTAGAGTGCCATGGCATCATAAGCTCATGGCAACCTAAAACTTTGGTCTCAAGTGATCTTCCTGCCTTAGCCTCCTGAGTAGCTGGGATCACAGGTGTGTACCACCACACCCAGTTAGTTTTTCTATTTTTTTTTTTTTTAGTAGAGATAGGGTCTCACTCTTGCTCAGGTTGGTCTTAAACTCCTGAGCTCAAGCAATCCTCCTGCCTCAGCCTACCAGAGGGCTGGGATTACAGGCTTGAGTCACCTCACCCAAGTAAGGCTTTTCTACTAAGATGGTGTTTATGCAGAGATTTGAAGAAAGAGAGAGAGTAATCTATGCCATTAATTCCAGACAGAGGACATGTTCATTTTGATATGCCTGTTAAAAACAGTTGCATTGAAACTGACAACACTAGTCTAAAGTTTATGAAGAAGTCTAAGCTAATGTATTTGGATGAGATCACCTAGGGAGTAAGTATAAATGGAGAAGAGGAGAGAAGTTCCCATAAACAAGCCCTGGAACATTCCACTGTTAAGAGGTTGGGGAGACAGGGATGACCAGCAAGGGAAACCAAGAAGGAACAGCTAGTGAGGTAGGAAGAGAACTAAGTTTGAGTGTGTTTGGAAAGTCAAATAGAGATTGTGTTTTCAGGTGAAGTGATTAACTCTATCAGGTGCTGCTAATCAATATTAAAGTCATTGGTGACCTTTATCAGTTCAATTTGGATGGACCGCAGGGGACAAAAGCCTAATTGGAATGGATTTAAGAGACAATAGGAAAAAAAGGAATTGGAGATGGGTAAAGTATAGATAACTCTTACTGCTGCAATAAGGAGCAGATGGAAGGAGATGCAGTGTGACTATAGCTGGATGAGTGTGGGTTCAAGTGAGGGTTTTATTTTGTTTCTTTAAGATGGAGAAATAATAGCATATGTTTATACTGATGGAAAGACTCTAGTAGAGAGAAAGAGACTGATGATGTAGGAGAGAAAAGAAATGGCGAAATTGCATCCCTGGGCAGGCAAGGAAGCTTAGAGGCTGGAGTCTCCAGTCAGTCTCTGGGGAGAGACTGGATTGGCCTGAGTCCTGGCACAGAGTCAGGGGTTGATTGCCCTGACACTGGCCTTGGATGACCCCAGGAAGATGCCTCAGATAGGGGGCAGGCCTGGACTTGTTGAAGTTACCCTCTGCTCCCAAAAGCAGATTTTAATTGGATTTGAACAAATGGCCTAGAGGAGAGAAGGCATTCCCAGGAGGCTGCATAAGCAAGGGGTACTCAGGGATACACATAGACTGAGGCCAAATGGTCAGGAGGATGTGGGTGGAGCCAGTTGGGAGGGGAGTGGTGGGACTGAGGGGAACGCCATGGGCAGAAGGCAGCCCTGAGGACCCTCACCTATTATCATCCAGGCAATTGGATACTGCATTATACCAGTTTCCAGACTAGGTGAGTGCTGATCAGATGAAAAGCAGCTCAGTCCTTGTTCTCTGGAGCTGAGGGAATTCCAGGAACTAAGAATCTTCTTCCTCTAGGTGGATGTATAAAACTCTTGCTTTCTGTTTTGGTGAGCTTGCTGGTAGGAATGGACACTGCAGCCACCCAGATCCTTAGCAGTAGAACCTAGGTCTATCAAGGGCCCAGCAATTGTTGTGTGGAGCACAGAGCCTGCTGATTCTCTGGCCACACCCACTATGCTGATCTCCACATGCCCTTCTGTGTCCCCAGAGGTCAGCAGAGTGGGGAGTTGGAGTGACCTGGCTGGATGTGACCCCCAAGGCAGAATGGTGCTGGACTCAGGGGATCAGGTATATGAACAGGCACCCCCCAGCCCACCTGGCAGTCCCTCATCTCTGCACCATAGGCTGAAGCCCTCAGACCAAGATGTGCCACCGACATACCCCTGGCCTCAGTCCCTGGCCTTGCCCCTGGCTTTGGCAGTCCCCTCAGCACTGCAGCCCCAGCCTGAGCGACAGCCCTCCTCAAAGCTGCACTTGGGCCAACGTAGCCACATGCGTCGCAGTGAGAGCACCTATACTGTAAATAGTACTGGCCAGCAGGGGTGTGGCACCAAGCGACGGGCTCTGTCTGGACAAGGACGGGCTCTGTCTGGACAAGGTGGGAGCACCCTGCGGTCTGCAGCATCCCTGCCTCACATTGCTAAGACACGAAGAGATGGAGGCCATGGTACCAGCAAGAGCCCCTGCATGTTAGTGGCCCTGCGACCCATCAACATGGACCATGAACGGGACAAGTTCTTCCAGTCCCATTACACCTACAACCCACAGTTCGAGTACCAGGAGCCCATGCCCACGGCTGTACTGGAGAAGTACTGTGAGGCTTCTGGACAGTTCATCCATCAGGTTAGTCCAGTCTGTCCACCTCACCCTGGTCCTTATCCCTCCAGGGGACTGTCCTAACTAGCTGCTATGGCCCTGTGTGCAGGCAGTTGGCATCATTGAAGCTGTTCTGGAGAAGTTTGGCACCTATGAACACTTTGAGGCTGCTACTGGGGGCCAGCTGCTGACCAAGTGCCAGATTTGGTCCATTGTGCGCAAATACATGCAAAAGGAGGGCTGCGTTGGGGAGGTGAGCTTGCCATATCTGCAACCTCTCTTTTATATGCCCCAAATTAGTGTGTCACATCTGGCCAGCTGGTGACCCCAGACAAATCCTTGCCCCTACCCCAGTGAGGCATGAACTAACTCTGGCAGAGATGATGGATTGTTGTCCTGGCCTATTGTCCAGCCTAGCTGATTGGTGGCATCAGTATGTCCATCTGTACACTGGCCCCCGGGCTGGTGGCTATGGCTCAGAGCATTGACATCTGCAGGTTGTGGTGCAGCTGAGTGAGGACCTGCTGTCCCAGGCAGTGATGATGGTGGAGAACAGCCGACCCACACTGGCCATCAATCTGACTGGAGCCCGCCAGTATTGGTTGGAAGGGATGCTGCGGCACGAGATAGGTCAGGGTGTGGGCAGGTGGGTGGGTAGGAGGAATTAGAAGGGGCTGGGGGCTGGGAGCTGGGAGGGGCAGGGAGAGGTCCCAGTAACCCCTTTTGTTTATCCCTCTTCCCTCTGGAGGATGGGCCCTTTCCCTTCGTGAGCAGCTTCTTCTTCCCTCTTGTTCACAAAGGTAGGCTAGAACATGCCTGCCCACTCTGGGCTCACCCTCATCTCTTGCTCCTTTAGAGTGTCTTTTTCTGTCTCCATTTCCTTTCTGATTTCCCTTGACAGTGGGGGCAAGGCTGGTGAAGCCCTCACAGGCCAGAGGGATAGAGCCATGAGGGTCTCACCAGGCTAGCCAACACTCCAGGTGTGCGTGGAAGCCCGAATCCTGGGAACAGACTTGGCCTGAGGACACACAGTTCCTGGTTTAGAAGAGGACAGGCCAGGCTGGGAATAAGGGCACAAGACACTAATCACTACTCTTTTCTACCTATACCTCCTCTTTAAGAATCCTGTTGCTTTGGGCAAGAGGGGGGGTTTTGCTGGGGCATCAGAGTTACTGTCAAGATGATATGGGCACTCAGAGTGTTGGGACAGGTGGTTTATGTGTTTTTTGTCTCCAGCAGGGGTGGAGAGATGTAAATTTGGGGAGTTTATATGTGTGTGTGTGTGGGGGGGGGCCCTGGAACCATGAGGGAGGATTAATGCATGTGAGCCTCTATGGGTCCTTGGATACCAAGTTCACCTGAGGAGAGTCTTAGCGTAGCCTGGGGTTGGTCTGGGGAAATACTTGTGTGAGAGCCTGAGTTTGAGGCTTTGAGGACACAAGAGTCACGGGTAGCAGTCTGGCCTGGAAGAATAGGGCACTGGCCACGACCGCAGATGTGTCCCCTAGACACCCTGCCCAGCCCCGCGTCCTCTGTCTGTCCCCCCAGGCACCCACTACCTGCGAGGCGTGAACAATTCACGACAGCCATGGCACAGCGCCGAGGGCCGGCTGCGGTACGGGCTGCGCCCAGCTAACCCCACGGAGGAGGGCCTGGCCAGCCTGCACAGCGTGCTGTTCCGCAAGCAGCCCTTCCTGTGGCGCGCCGCCCTGTTGTATTACACCATCCACCGCGCCGCGCGCATGTCTTTCCGACAGCTCTTCCAGGATCTGGCGCGCTATGTGCAGGACGCAGACGTGCGCTGGGAGTACTGCGTGCGCGCCAAGCGCGGCCAGACCGACACCTCAAAGCCTGGTGGGCACGAGGAAGAACCCTGGGCCGGGCCGGGGGCTGAGAAGAGGGGTGGGGCTTCAGGGCAGCCTGGGGCTCACCGCCCTCATGTGCTCCCAGGTTGCTTCAGCAAGGACCAGGTGTACCTGGATGGCATCGTGCGCATTCTGCGACACCGTGAGACCATCGACTTCCCGCTGCTGACCTCGCTGGGCAAGGTGAGGTGTTGCAGACCGTAGGTCCCAGCCAGCTGTCCCTCCCCTCGCGGCACTTCCCAAGCCTCTGATTGATACTGGGGTGAGGGCTGGGCGCCAGACCTCTCTGGGTGGGGGCAGTGCGGGTGAAGGTGAACCCAGGAGATGAAATGATGGTCCAGCAGACACAGGCGGGTGTTTGGCCCAGCCTGCAGGTGTCTGTAGATACTGCATCCTTAGGGACATTCAGGAAGGTCTGAGGAAGAAAGCTGGAGAAGTAGCCATGGCCCAGGTCCCTGGCACTGGCATTTGAATCAGCCTGAGTAAAGCAGACCTCATTTGAAGCAGTGGGGGAGTGGGAGGAGGTTTAAGTAGAATAGTGGCTCAGGTATTTGCTTTAGAGGCTCCCTATGGAAGGTAAATTGGAGAAAGGCCTAGGGAAGGGAGTGCAGGGTTGAGAGGAGGAGGCCTTTCTCATCACTCCTGCAGAATTGATAGTGGCCTGACCCAACCATACAGTGGCCATGCATTTGGAAAGGGAGCCAGCAGGAAAGCTCTTCAGAGGGTGGAATCCTTTTAACTCAGGGCTATCCTGAGTGGGAGGGTGAGAATCTAGGCCTCCCTCCCCAGAATCTGACCTGGGTGACTGTTAAGAGAGTGGGGCTGGTGTAAGTGGCATCCAGGAGTTTACTGTTGGATGTGCAGAGGTTCCTGGAGATATCGGGGAAAGCGTTAAGGAGGCAGTTGGCTAGCCATGTTTGGAGGTGAGGGGATAGGTTGGGCTAGAGAGATGAATGGGGAGTGTAAGGCACAGATTATAAAAAAAGGTGTTGAAAGGGCAGTGCCTGTGGCTCAGCGAGTAGGGCGCCGGCCCTATATACTGAGGGTGGTGGGTTCAAACCCACCCCAGCCAAACTGCATCAAAAAATAGCCAGGCGTGGCTCGGCGCCTGTGGCTCAACAGGCTAAGGCGCCAGCCACGTACACCTGAGCTGGCGTGTTCAAATCCAGCCTGGGCCAGCCAAACAACAATGACAGCTGCAACCAAAAAAATGGCCGGGTGTTGTGGTGGGCACCTGTAGTCCCAGCTACTCAGGAGGCTGAGGCAAGAGAATCGCCTAAGCCCAGGAGTTGGAGGTTGCAGTGAGCTATGACTCCATGGCACTCTACCAAGGGTGATAAAGTGAAGACTCTGTCTCTAAAAAAAAAAAGGTGTTGAAAGAGCGAAGACCCAGGACTAAGCCTAGAGGTATAAAAACTTGGGAGTGAGTCAGGAGGGGAGAGGAAGGAGCCCCAGGAAAAAAGAGCAGTGTGCTACAAGTAGTAAGCTGGGACCTGCTACCTAAAAGCCATAGGACTCTGCCGACTCCTGAGGCCACCTCCCTTCTTGCAGGTGTCCTATGAGGATGTGGACCACCTGCGGCCCCATGGGGTGCTGGATAAAACCCGGGTCCCCCACTTCATGCAAGACTTGGCACGCTACCGGCAGCAGCTGGAGCACATCATGACCACCAACCGGCTGGATGAGGCAGAGCTGGGCCGCCTGCTGCCCAACTGATGTTGGTTGAGGGCTACAGATAGAGGCCCCAGAAAGAGGGCTCCAGATCAGCCCCCAGAACATGAAGCTGTCTGCTCTGTGCATCAATGGCCCGGGTGTTTCTTGTGGGCCTTGGGAGGGCAGAAGTGTTCCAAGAGGAGGAATGGCAACATCAGAGGGTTTCTGTCCAGCCCAGGATGTCGGGCAAACTGAGTTGCCCTTCTGCCTCCAGCTCTCTGTTGAGCAGAGGGGAAGTCTGGGGGTAGGAGGGGAGTTGAGCATCGATGGGGATGGGGGGAGGTTTGGGAGTAGAAAGTTGTTCTTGCATGGAATGTTTTTGGGTGCTTGGGTACTCTTGTTTCTCCCTTCCCCTACCTGGCCCCTTGGTGCTCCTTCAGCATTCATGCTGTCTACCTCTCACTGGGTCCTGGTGGAGGTTGGGATCCCTTCTCCTGGGAGTCTTGGTTTCACATAGGTTCAATGGGCTAGGGTCCTAGTAGTAGAGACCCAGCTGGCCTGGGCTGTGCTTTCCAGCATTTGGCTCTCCCACCAAATATGGTCATGTATTTTTTCCATATTTATGTGCTCTACTTCCTGAGGCTGGGAGGCAGCAGCTTCTGAAGGTTTTTTTTTTCTTTTTTCATGGCATCACAGCTCACAGCATCCTCCACTCCCTGGGCTTAGATGATTCTCTTGTCTCAGCCTCCCTAGTAGCTGGGACTACAGGCACCCACCACAACACCCGGCTATTTTTTTGTTACAGTTTGGCTGGGGCCGGGTTCGAGCCCACCACCCTCGGTATATGGGGCAGGCACCCTGCCCACTGAGCCACAGGAGCTGCCTGCTTCTGAAGGTTTGATGCTAGGCCTACTCTCATTCTACACACACACAGTGCAGGCCTTGTGAGTGAAGCCCAAGAGCTCACCTGGCCCTATCCCTATTCTCTCTGCTGGCCTCTGCTGTTCTTGTTTTCACCAGCATGCTCATAGCTGGTCTCTGGCAGAAGTTGGCATAGCCTGGGAGCAGCCAGAATCAAGCCTGAGGGGCAGACCCCCAAGTCCCTAGCCCCTCTGGGACCAGAGAGGTGCAGAGGTTGTTGATGCTTCCAGTTTCACTTCTGACTCAGCTATGTGCAGTTGATCCAGTGTCACTCCTACCCTTGGCCTTAGTTTTCTCATCTGTAAAATTCAGAAATGCGGTTGGAAAATCTTTATTCATTTAGCCAATGAGTATGTATAGAGCACCTTCTGTGTGCTAGTTACTAGTCAGAACCCTCACTGAGCTACCAGTCCAGAGGGAAGCCAGTCAATTAAAACAGGAATTACAATGATGTGTGTGGTCTCTGTTTACCCAAGGTCCCTTCCCCTTTTCTAATCTCAGCGTCATGTTCTGGGGGCTGATCTGGAGCCCTCTTTCTGGAGGGAGCTCTAAGCCCTCCCTAAGTGGAGAAAAGTCTCCCTTCCCTTGTTCTCTGCATCAAGCCCAGGGGCTTCCATGGAGTTCAGCAGGTGCCTGTACAGGCCCCCAAATGGCTCTTAAGGGAAAAGGGCAATGCAGCAAGTGTCGGACTCTTGTCCTATCAGGGGCCTTATTCTGAGATCTCCAGTGTGCAACTTGGGCTACTGAAGATAGGGATGAGTACTGGGTGGCGGGTGTGGTGGGGCCCAGGGCTGCCCAGGTTACTGGGACTCAGAGGCAAACAGCCAAAACAGCCAGAATTGAGAAGAGAGTCAGGCCCAGGCCAACCTGGAGTTTAATCACTGCCAGAGGTTCCGGGTTGGAGAAACAGTTGGTGGGATTCGATCTAACTCCGGCAGGATCTCAGCTTCTATGCACCTTGGGCAGGGAACAGCCGGTCAGTACTCTGGTCTTCAGGAATCTAGAGATGATGGGGGCAGTGGTCAGTGCAGTGGAGCCCACCCTCTGCTTCCCAGGCCATGCCCTTCCAAACCTGCGTGGGTTTTGGACAGCCTCACACCTTCAGTCTCGTCCCCCTCCTCAAAGTCAGGCTCAGGCTCGGGCTCAGGCCCCAGCTCTGGTTCTGGCTCCAGTTCTGCGTCCGGTTCCGGATCCATCTGGGGTTCGGGTTCTGTCTCCAGTTCCGGTTCCTGATCTAGATGGGACTCTGGCTCAGGCCCAACTCCTTCAGAGGCCTCAGCCTCCAGGTCTGGCTCTGGTTCCTCTGGGGTCCCGGATTGCACCGCCTCGCAGCCCTCAGGGCCCCCGGCCTCGTCATGGTCTGATGCTCTGGGCAGCCCGGGGCATGCGTTGCCCGAGCCGGGTGCCTCAGGGGACCACGGGCCAGGGCATGGAGGGTCGTAGTAGCGGTCCCGGTAGCCTGGGGGCGGAAGCGGGGGTGACTTGGGATCATTTTTTAGGTCTGCGGTTCCCTCCTCACAAGCTCGCCCAATGGGGAGCTCGCCTCCAGCTACTTAGCCTTTGCCCCGCCCCCAGCATGTCCCCGCCCCTCCCACGCTCACCCGGGCCCACGTGCTGCCAGTCCCAGGCGGGGTCCGGCGCGCGCACAGTTTGCTGAGCGCAGCGCAGCAGCTCCAGGCAGGCGGCCTCGCCCTTGCTCTGCACTAGCAGCAGCAGGCGGCGCACCCTGCGCTCCGCATCAGGCAGTGCATCCAGCGCCTCGTATTCGGGCCCGGTGAGCACGCCCCGCGCCAGCAGCGCGTCCAGCAGCAGCCCCGAGTCGGCCTGCAACGTCTCCACCAGGCGCTTCCGCTCACGGTCGATTGTCTCTGACGGTCGCTCCTGCGCGTTGCCCATGGTCAGGGCCGCACTGGGAACCCAGAGAGAAGTAGAGGGGGCTGAGAGGCTGGAGCCACTCTTTCCCAAGGCCCCAGTGAATCCCCGTAGCTGGGACCTTAGTTCACCTTGACCCCCAGCGGCTGCTCGGCTCCGCAGCACAGGACCTGGAGGCTGCCGCAGGAACTGCTGTTCTCTTGTCTGTCTGGCCACTTCTGTCCTGTCACCTCAGGCCCCGCCTTCTATCCCCAAACGTCAGCTGTGGCTCTCCTAGGTTTCCCATCTACTGGCTGAATGCTCTCCCCGTCCAGGACATCCTCCTGAGCCCCAGCCATCAGCACATCTTGAGACCAGTTCAGACCCAGTTTATCCAAACATCTTTCTCTTTCCCAAATCTGCTCCTTTAAGCTCATCAGGCAGAAAAACCTAGGATTGACCTTCATACTCCCATCCAGCCTGCAGTCGAGTCCTTTCCAATCTGTCTGCTTGGGGTTTCACCATCACCACTGACTTAAGGTTAGTATCTTACCTCCTCTTGGACCTTGCAGAACCCGGGATCCAGGCTTCCTACCTCCACACTCTGCCCTCTAATCCCCTTGGCAAAGTGTGGAGAGCCTGCCTCTGCTCCTCTTCCTACCCAACCCTGAAGTCCAACTTTCCACTACAAGCCCTAGCCTTGCACCCTTCTCACCAACACCAGGTTGTGATCCCAGCATGGCCTCCTGGCTTTTCCTGGTTCCATGATACCTGAGCAGAGATACCTGAGTCTTTATGAGTCCCAGCTCTGACCAAGACCCCCTGACATTACCTGAGACCCACCTTTATCCCTGCTGACCTGGGGATGACTTATAGCAATATCTTGCTTGATCTTGAAGCACCCAGGGCTCAGCTCATAAAAACTATCAACAAATGCTTGTCAATTTTTTTTACTGTTTTTCCTCCATTAATTTCCCCATTTTTTGGCGGCTCCTGTGGCTCAGCGAGTAGGGCACTGGCCCCATATACCGAAGGTGGCGGGTTCAAGCCCGGCCTCAGCCGAACTGCAAAAACAAAAAAATAGCCGGGCGCTGTGGCGGGCGCCTGTAGTCCCAGCTACTCGGGAGGCTGAGGCAAGAGAATCGCTTAAGCCCAAGAGCTGGAGGTTGCTGTGA
>CAUYON010209694.1:0-12395 GCA_963573935.1 Arctocebus calabarensis | reverse complement strand
GAGATCTGGTAGTATCTGAGTCTCAAATTTCATCTCTTTCCAGACGTTCAACTGCATCCTTGCGTCCTTGCCCTTGAGTTCTCTGAAAAATCCCAGAAAATAGTCCTTTTATTTTTTTTATCAGGCTAACTCCAAAGAGTTTCTGTTACTACAACCAAAAGAGCATTCTTTATATGGAGAGAAGATAGACGGTACCCCAAGGTTTTCAGGCTCCAGAACTCAAAATCCAAAGCCAGAAGAGACAACAATGCTAGAGGAGGGCAGACAAACATGAGAAAAATTCCAGAGAAGGAACAGGCTTAAAACAGGCCCAGACTTTATTGGCCATCACAATTACCATATTTCTGGGCATATCTGCTCCTGCTGTCACACCAAGAAGGGACAGAACCCACACCAGCAAATATTTCGTCCTAGATGCTCTCTTCAACAGAATGTGAAACATCTATCAGTCTCAGAGGTAACTACTACAAAATTTTTATAGTATTAGACAAAAATTTCTACCTTTATCCTTCACAAATTCCAGAAGTTCCAAAGATTCTAGTTTCCTGTTAGGGTAGGATGGTTGAGCTGGATAAAGAAGTAACATGAAGTAAAGGAAGGAGGAACCTGAGAGATGGGATGATGACAAAGTCTGGGGAATATGCTTTGCCAGCCAGCATGTGGTTTTCCCTGCTCTTTTATCCTCTTTCAACAAGAATGGCCCAGAGAAGGCTGCTTTGTCCCAGAGTGAGGATAACAGGAAGCAGGGCTGCAGCTGGCCTATTAGAAACCTGTGATGTGAGTGTATAGCCTGAGAGGTCTGGAGGGCCTTTGCTGCCACTGCACATCTACCCTATCCCCACTAATACCTTGCTTTGTGAGCATGAGTTCTATGAAAGCAGACCCCTGTCTTGTAGGATTTGTACCTCCAGCACCCATTACAGTGCTAGCACATAATAAACACTCAAGTAATACTGAACAATGAAACCTTTCTGGATTTCATCTGCAAAATAAGGGAGTTGTAGTAGATATTCTACAAGCTATCTTCAAATGCTAAAATACTGTGATAATTTCAGAAAGGTTTCTATGTTTCTTTCTAAAATACTCACATGCCAAGGCTTCATTTCAATTTGAATTTCTTTGCTCTTGTAATGAAAAGCCTAGGTACATTGCTGCATAAGCTGATGGCATTGCAAGAACTGCTTAAGATTTTGAAATCCTAGTGCAATCAGTCTATACAGGCAAGAAATTAAATACTAAGGATGTCTTATCGGTCTCTGAGTTTGGGGACCCTGAGTGATGTCTCCAATCCCCACCCACTATCACTGCTGATTTAGGCAGGCATACCTGCTGTTCAAAGACCATCTGAAATCACCTCCAAGAAGGAATTGCTTTGACAATGAGGTTTATAATTAAACAGTAATTGAAGTTTCCTGTGGCTTTATGCGTGGGTTTTATCTAATGCCTAAGTAGATGAACTCTATGGTGTAAAGATCAGAATAGAATTAAATGTTCTTACAAGTGAGAGGAGGTCTCTGCTCAGCAACCTTGTTTCTTTAGAACCCAGTTCTAATATTATAGAAGGACAAGGAAGCAAAGAGAAATCAGAAAAGGGGAATAACAAGAACAGAACTGGCAGAACATCTATATCTGTTTGTTAAAAATAAATAAAATATAGAAGAGTCTACAAAGAAGGCTACAAATGAGTGACCAGGGAGATAAGAAGAAAATCAGGATAGAATGGTATTAGTAAAGGCAGAGGAAGAAAGGATTTTGAGACGGGAAAGTGTTCAATAATCATAGCACATGCACTGCATTGCTTCCTCAAAATTAATTTTTCCCTTTTTCCTTATTAACAAAACCCTGATTTTTTTCCAGAGCATCCATGAGTCTGGTAAATAAATAAATAAGTGAACTATTTCCCAGGATCCTTTGTATACCATCTGACATCCTTCTGGTTGATTTTAAGCAGATGCCTATCTACTTGGAGAGAAGGGTGGGAAGACTATTATTTTCTGATATAAATGGCCAAACAGCAGGCACCTCACTTTTGCCATTTCCCTTTTCTCCTTTCTTCTTTGTTAAATGATTCTGTGCCCAAAGGTACAGCAGCAAGCTGATGATCATGAACACAAAAGACACACTAACTAGATGACGGGGTGGAGAATGAGATGGAATCTGGTTCCTGATCCACTTAGTTGAGAAACTTCGGGTCAGCCTTGGCTTCTGCCTTTCTCTCACTTCACTATGCACCAAGATACTTGATTCAACCCTTAAACATCCCTCAGAGATGCTTTCTTCTAACCACCCCTATCTGCCCAGCATTGTTCAGGCACACGTCTCGTCTTGCCTGACTAACAAGTCTCCCCACTTCCAGACTGACCGCCTCCAACTTATCCTCTACCCTGCTGTCACTGTCTGTGAAAAATGGAATACTTTTGTATTGATCTGCAGTTAAGATCCTTTCACAGTTCTTCACTGCTTAATTGGTGAAGTCCAAAGTCCTTAGCTCCACAGAGAGGTCTTTTATGATTTGGCTCCCACCTTACATGATGAGGACACAAATTATAATGACAACTATGAAAAGGATATAGTTATAGATATAGATGATATAGATGATACATTGGTTTGAGGCGGGTGGTTTGAGACAGTCTCACTACGTTGACCTCAGTAGAGTGTCATGGTGTCACAGCTCACAGCAACCTCAAACTCTTGGACTCAAGTGCTTCTCTTGCCTCAGCCTTCCAAGTAGCTGGGACTACAGGTGCACACCACAAAGCTCGGCTATTTTGTTGTTGTTGCAGTTGTTTAGCTGGTCCGGGCCAGGTTTGAACCTGCCACTTTCGGTGTATGTGGCTGGCACCATAACCACTGTGCTACAGGTGCCAAGCCATATATATTGGTTTTTAACAGGGACCATGTACCAAGCAATGTGCTACAAATTCTACAGATGTTTAATCCTCACAATGCTTCCTCATATATTTGGTATTAATATTCTCATTTTACAGGTAAGATGACTGATTCTCAGAAAGGTTAAGTCACTTGACCAGGAACACACAGCTACATTAAGTGGGAGAAGACCTAGTTGTCACATTTTTTTCCACCAAGGCAGTGCCTTGACATGAAAGAATGTACCCCTTGCCATCTTGTTCCCCACTGCCCTCTTCTGCCCTGAATGGAAAGCCCTGTTGAGGAATCATGGCCAATGCCAAGCTTGCCCCTGAGGCCAGAGGGAATCCATTGCTGCAATGGAAAGAGCGGGAGGTTCTGCGGGCCAGTTCCAGCAAGGAGGGAAAGAACCACCCAGACTTGGAGCGGCATTCCAAAGTGGCTCCGTCCTAAACAGTCAAGACCCCTTCTCTGAAAGCTGGGGAGTGGGATGGCGGTCAGTACAGGGAGACCTCTCCCTTGCCCCAGACCACCTTCTCCTGGGGCTACAGAGCTGGAACGTCAGGGGAAGGACTCCAGTATCCACCTGGGGGACCCGGGCGAGACTCAGCAGCCACCCCTCAACACTAACTCAGTCTGGGCCGGGGGTGGCGCGGGGGACCTGCGGTCTCGAGGGCCTTCTGGGTCATTAAATGAGGCCCTTTGACTGAACTCAAGTTTTACAGAACAAATCCTGTGCACCCCAGCGGCAGCCCAGCCTACTCCACTGCAAGGGCACTGTCTCTGGCCACTGCCACCACCCAGCCCTGGCCCGAGAGCAGTCCGGCACCGTCCCCTGAAGGGGTGCACAGCCCTCCGAGCCTCTAGAGCCTCGGGGTTTAGATAAAGGTACTCGTCAGTGCAGTCGGATCACCCAGATTATAACCGAAGAAGGGTGAGGGTCGCCAAAGGACCCCTGGCACCCCAGACTCGGAGCACTCCAACGCCTGCCCCTTGGGCGAACCGACCTGGGCGCGCGTCTTTGGCCCCCGGCGGTCTCGTGCCCCAGACCTTCGCCGGGCAAGTTAGCGATCCGACGGCCCTGCTCAGTCCTCCCGGCAGCTGCGGAACGAAGCTGCAGCTCCGCACAACAGGACGAGAGCCTGCGCAGCCCTGCCGCCCCGAGTGGCCTCTCCCGGGGGTCTGACCCCTCGCGCCCCCGCGCGTCCTGCCGTGTTTCTGAGCGTGCTCCGCAAGTGATGTAACAGGCCAGGCTCGCGCCGCTCTCCCTTTCCCACTCCAAGTCCTGCCTCCCCCCGCCCGGCGCTCGGAGCGCAGAGCCAGCGCTGAGCTGCGCCCAGGCTCCGCTTCCACAGCCCCGGGGACCGACGGGCGCTGCCGGGGAAGACACTCTCCCCCGTTCCACCTCCTGGATGCAGAATCAGTGGGGAAAACCAAGCTTTCCTCCCAGAACCCAGGGAGAGAGCCAAGGGGACAACTGCTGTGAAGATCTCTGAGGAGACTCAGACTGGCCTCTTTGCCTGCCTACTCCCCGGAGACGGACGGCAGCAACCCTCAGGTACCTCGGTGGCCCCGGTGGGTGCATGTTTATATGAGGAAGAGAGGTTGGAGGGAGTGGGGGGAGAGTGAGAGATTGTAGATGAAACGGAGAGAAGAAAGATTGCAAGAGAGACAGAGACGAAGACCGAAAGACAAGTGGAGAGTCAGAGAGCAGGAGAGAGCCAGGGGGAGAATGAGCTGGTGGGCGGGAACTTGCTTGGATTTTGTTAACCCGCTGTGGTTTCACCTGTGACAGAAGAGAGGACACCTACTCCCGGGCCAGCAAGCAGCCCCCGACCTGGATGGAGTGAAAGATGCGTCCTGATGACATTAACCCAAGGACTGGGCTGGTGGTGGCCCTGGTCAGCGTCTTCCTGGTCTTTGGCTTTATGTTCACTGTCTCTGGGATGAAAGGGGAGACTCTGGGAAACATCCCCCTCCTAGCTATCGGGCCAGCCATCTGCCTACCAGGCATTGCGGCCATTGCCCTGGCCAGGAAAACCGAGGGCTGCACCAAGTGGCCTGATAACGAGCTGCTGTGGGTCCGCAAATTGCCCTGCTTCCGGAAACCCAAGGACAAGGAGGTGGTGGAACTGCTGAGGACCCCTTCTGACCTGGAATCAGGCAAGGGGAGCTCAGACGAGCTGGCTAAGAAGGCGGGCCTCAGGGGAAAGCTTCCCCAACAGGGGCAGGGTGAGGTCCCTTTGGCCAGCTCCATCACCACCCCCACACGCACGGAGGAAGGGGAATGCCAGAGCCTGGTCCAGAGCGGACATCCGGAGGAGACGTCCAGATACCTGGACGGCTACTGCCCCTCGGGCAGCTCCCTTGCCTACAGTGCCTTGGATGCCAAGGGCTCAGCCTGGGACAGATCCGACTGCCCTGAGCCCGAGGACAGTATCTTTTTTGTGCCCCAAGACAGTGTCATCGTTTGCTCCTACAAGCAGAACAGCCCCTATGACAGATACTGTTGTTACATCAATCAGATCCAAGGAAGATGGGACCATGAGACCATAGTCTAATCTCTGCATACGAGGGTCGCTATATTGATAGAAACACAACTACATGCAGCTCCCAATGGAAGGAAACTGCTCTACTTCAACAGCCTTCACAGTTAGAAATTGACCTGGTATGTGACGGGTGTGCAAACCTCTGGTGCCTGAGAGTATGTAAATAGGCATGTTGGGGACACACTTTAGGGAAGGGAGATGAGGGTTAAGAACACTAGAAGAGGCAGTGGGCAGGAAAGGAAGCTGCACTAATTGCTTCTTAACAATTTAAACAATGTCGAATGCTTTGTAAAATAACTCCAAAAGTGCTATCCAGCACCTGCTGAAAGCAAGATAAGTCTAGAATAGGCTGCAGATGCCAGGCCTCAAATGATGCATGAACTACCCACAGGGGAACTGAGCTGCTTACGGCTCAAGAAATTGACAGAAAAAGCATTGATGTTCCATTTTATGAAATGATTTTTTTCTGATGAAATGCTTCTCATGCTTAGCATTTCCTGAAAGAAAAAAAAATCAGATAGCATAAACCCCCCCCTCAGATGGACGATTTGGGGAGAGAGGGGAGTTAAATACAGTTGAATTATGTAACTGAGTTTTATATTATTGTCTGATAAGATTATGGTTTCAAATAAAGTAAAACAAGTGTGACCAGATATGTGAAAAATTAATATTTTTAAATGATTATGTTACATCTAAAATTCTTCATTTAAATTTATTTACTATGTCTTTATCGGAAAAATTTTTAAACATTTACTATCATTCATGTGCAAAATGACTTGATGTAATGTTTTCATAGATTAGAATTTGTTTTCAGCAAGGCAAAATAAATTTTCCATATATATCTAAGTGTTTTTAATATTTGGAAACATGAACTGGTAATTACTATTCCTATCTGCTTTTTAAAATCTGAAAAGTATGAAGGGTTTGCATTAGTCCTGAACGTTATGCAGAATTCATATGAAATGAAATGGTTAAACCCTGGGAAGTGTCAGTATTTGTACATTTGTTCAACTCCCCCACAAACTATAAATGCCAGTGAACCAAAAGTTAATCTACTAGATTTAACTGAAGTCTAGATTTTATTAAATGTGCCTGATTTGTGAACATTACATGATAAAAGTTTTTCTTTTATATCTTTTTGCTGCTGAAGAAAGATTTCATCTTGAGGATCTGAATTACTTTATAAATCCTTCAAAGAATGATGATTTTAAGTGATCAGATAGTTTTAGTTACTTTCTCCACAAGGGGAATTGGACAAAAATTTTGGCATACCTCTTTCATGCATTTCAAATCTAACTCTGCAGTTCCTTCCTAAGTGTAGCAATTGTTTCATCTTAAGAATCACATTCTTGAAAATCATAATTTTCGAATTAAGTTCAAGATCAAAAGTATACAATTTACTTAGTAGGGCTTAAATGTCAAAATATGAGATGCATGATCTTGGGCAAATTTTTTCTCTTCAGACCTCAGTTTCCTACTCTATGAAGAGAGAGGAGGACTGATTTACACTAGATTATTTCTATCATTTATTCCTCGTTTGAATATTCTATGACATTATGTAAAGGCACTTTATATGCCAAGAAATGTGTTAGAGCCAAATGCATGCCCAAGTTATGCAATTCATGATAAAAAGTATATGACATAGATTGAATTGCTACTATTAAGGATTTTGTAGATGTATGAAAACAGTTGTGTTTTATTGCCAAAAATTACTTATTCAACTCAATACATTCCTGAGACTAAAAAGAAGATGTTAGGAGTAAAATATTTTTGAAGAAAAAAATTTTAAATGTTGGTATAGCCTAAAGTAATCTAATGCATAGTCTTGGCATTAAGTGTAATTGAGAAAATGAGATGGAAAAGATAGTTTTCTAAAATCACAATACATTTTAATAATTCTAATCCATCTTGAAAGTAGGAAATCATAAGTATTAAAAAGGTGAAAATTATTGGCTAGTTTAGGAACAAAAATGTAGTTGCCACCATGGACATCTTTAGAGGTGATGCGATGATGAGACAGAAAGATGGTCACAGAGACTCAGCAAATACTCCACAGAGTCTGAAAGAAGACGCTCACACTGCCAGGCATAGTTTTAAGATTGGAAAAGTTACTTTCTGGTTTCTTGGAACCAGCTCCTACTCCTTCATATCATATCCTTCTCACTCTCTCTTTCTGCTCCCCAAATTAAGGGTTAACTACTGCTTACCGATAATATGTATTTTATCACATTGTCAAGTTCTATTTCAGACAAAAAAAATACTTGCTTCAGATTTCTTCTTCCATCTATCTGTTTAAGATACTTAATGTATCTAAGTATGCATTTGGGGAAATATTTTCTTGTGCTAAAACAAATGTATGCAAATGTTGGGATGGTAGGTTTAACTTTGTTTGACTAGAAAGAATAAAATATGTGGTTGCGTGTGTAAATTTTTCTAATATCTTACATTAAGCAATCCCTTCCTATATGCAACAAAGTAGCTTGGTACCACCCCCCTCCCCCAAAACAACACTTGTAAGTACAATTCAAAGTAAAACTGTAGTTCTTTTCAACAGGGGTAGGGGAAAAGTGAATACAATGTCTCAGCCCTTTATAGGAAATGAGAGCAACTCATTCCAATCAATTGTTGTAGGAAATTGTTACAAATTGTTAATATTAATACAATAGACATGAGGATTGCTCCTTGTTAATATTGATACAATAGACATGAGGATTGCTCCTAGTAGCCTTTAAAGCATATAGACAGATACAAATTTAAGTAGGTATTAGTTTTCTTTATTTTGCTATTAATCGCAATAGTAATTTCACTTGAAATACTTAAAATATAATATTTTAAATAGGCATTTTATTTTTCAAATTTCTCTATTGAGTTTCTCTTGCTGTATGTCCCTACTTATTATTATGCACATGAGTTCTTTTTCCTATTTCTTGATTCCTAAATGTGAATCCAGCCAAGATACCCAAGCTGAAGCATATTAGACAACTGTTTCAAGATTTATTTTCTACTGCAATCATCTTGGCAAACAAAATCCAGATATAGTCAAGTTCAGGCTTTTTTCCAAACCCTGCTAACCAGCTCCTTTGAAAATGTTTTCAGGCTGGGGCACAGTGGCTCATGCCAGTAATCCTAGCACTCTGGGAATCCAAGGGAGGATCATTTGAGCTCAGGAGTTCAAGACCAGCCTTCGCAAGAGTGAGACCCCTATCTCTACTAAAAAACAGAAAAATTAGCCAGGCATCATAGTGGATTCTTGTAGTCCCTGCCATTTGGGAGGCTGAAGCAGAAGGATTGTTTGAATCCAGAAGTTTGAGATTGCAATGAGCTACGCTGATGCCCAGCACTCTGACTTGAGCAATAGAGTAAGACTCCATTGAAAATAAAGAAAAGGAAGGAAGGGAGGGAGGGAGGGAGGGAGGGAGGAAGGAAAAGAGGGAGGGAGAGAGGGAAGGAAGGGGTTTTCAATATTTTGAATCTTAACACCTATTGAACTGGCAGATACAAGAAAGGAAGATTCTTTTAAATAAATTTTTTCTCTTTTGTAACATCCAATTTCTGCTTATTTATTAATATCTCCCCCTCTGTACTCACAGCATCATTTATTTGGCAAATTCACCATTTTTATACTATTATTTTATCACATTACAGAAAATATTTTTGAATATCTATAATCTCACTATCCTGAAAGAATTACTATATTTCTATTGGGGGCGTATTATCTTCTAGGCCTCCTCCACATGCATATGCAGCTTATATATGATAATAGTGTGTTTTTATTTTCTCTTTTAATTGTATTCTAAGCAGGTGTCCACATTTCAATGCAGTATTCCTACTTATCAATGCACAATTGTGTCACACACCATTTTAGTGATGTTTCCTAATTTATCCTGCCATTCTTTATGTTGGCCAGATATCAAGTTTTATGAATGGTTTTGTATCTTCTTTTTCTATAGTTAGTAACACTTCTACATTATTTGTTATATACCCATAGAGACAAAACTTTACTATTGAACATCCATCACCTTATAAGTGGGAGAGATGTAAATGATCAGGTGTAAATGATCAGACTCTCCATATAGTTCTTTGGGTCTTCTCTGCACTCATGTAAATGACAGACACAGGGAAGAAGACAAAATAACACTTCTTTAAAAAGGTCCTCCCACCAGACCAGAAAAGTATTTTTAAGAGTGAGATGAAACATCCCCAGCTAAGATACCAGTAGTGTGCTTCTCAAATCAGATTATAGTGATGCGAGTCCTAAGAGCCTACTGTTCAACAAGCAAAATGAGAAATAGACTTGACCAATAATAATTACTTTGAAATACACCAAAAGCATTTTCTTAAAGTATCTCACAATATATAATATATTGTATTTCATATGTATGTATATTGTCACCTATCAGTGACTTACAAATGAATCAGAATTTCAGGAATTCATAGACTCTTCAATGAGTTTTCTCTATTTCAGTTCCTTACAGGGAAAAACTAAACTGAGGATGAATATGGGGACAAATGCTTGGCTCAACCAAATATCTTGACAACTGAATTCCATTCAGCCTCTTGTCCAATTAACATAAAATCATGTAAACACCATTGAGTCTGAGAACATGTATTTGATTTCTCACAGTCTACCACAGAGTCTTTACTCTATGGGCACCCAACAGAAAGAAATATATACATAGTGCTGCCCAGATACTCACACAAACAGTAAGGCACAGAGGTTAGATACCCATAGTCCTTGGCAAGCTGTTCCTGGGACTGAACTGACCCTTGTTAAGGATCTTTTCTTTATTGTTGCCCTTATTCCTCCTCTTAACCCCATGTTAGAGCCCATAGACTTAGCTTCCTCGGTGACAGTGCCAGGGTTTGCAT
The DNA here is from genome assembly GCA_963573935.1 of Arctocebus calabarensis. Classification (NCBI taxonomy): domain Eukaryota; kingdom Metazoa; phylum Chordata; class Mammalia; order Primates; family Lorisidae; genus Arctocebus; species Arctocebus calabarensis. The sequence continues at coordinate 2,109 of CAUYON010209694.1, read as the reverse complement.
GCTTTATCCCTAATAAGGAAGGTATAGAGTTACAGAATGAACTGCTTACAAAACAGAACATAAAGATTAAAAATCTCTGGTGCTACTCTTTGACAAATCTATCCCTAGATGGTTAAATATAGATTTTTTTTTTGCAATTAATCGCTTTCTTATTCCTCATGCTAATAAACTATTGTATATAAGATAACTCTTCAGTCTGAGACAAGACCACATTTGTTTAAGAAATCCAGGTTTTTGAAAATCACCTGCCTATAATTCACCCTGAACACTTACCTTTATGTAAGTGATTAGACCATCAGGACCTACTCAGGAAGGCCCGCTCCGCCCCTATGTCTTCCAAACTGCCTCCCATCCTCTGTACCAGCTTTCTTTTATTTTGTTTTTAACTATGCTGGGTACATCACAGTTGTGTATCTTTAGAAGGCACATGTGATGTTTTGATTCAGACACACAATTCGAATTAATCAAATTAGGGTAATTGGGGTGTCTGTCACCTCAGGCATTTAACATTTCTCTGTGTAAGGAACATTCCAATTCCCCTCTTTTGAAGTATACCCTAGCTTATTGTGATTCTATCACTTTGTTATGCTATTAAATATTGTTCATTCTAACAATATTTTTGCTTCCATTACCATCCTCACTTTATTGTCCCTCCCCCACAACAGCTCATGAATCTTTCTGATTGTGCTCTGCAGCTGACCACTGTGAGCCTTTGCCCCAGCCATTTTTCTCTGCTTCAAATGCCTGCCCTGTCTTCATCCCTCTGCCACTTATCATCCTAACATCCAAAGGCAGCTGCCATATTTTCTAAAACCTTCTGGATTTCCCCATTTAGAGCTAATCCTTCTGTTAGTCTCTGGCCTGACAATACCCGGCATCATCACACATACTAGTTGAGCACGTGTCTGTCTCTCCATCTTTCCACCCTTCCTCCCCACACATCCTGCCTTTCTCAGTGAAAACTCTAAATTGTACCGTTTAGGTCACCCTCAAAGCCTCCTTCCCCTTCCAAACTGAATATGGTCAGCAACAATGTGGGTTAAAATAGGCTTCTGGGGGCCGGACCCTAACTTTCATTTATTATATTGCTTCCTTGGGGAAACCATATCTTATATAGTAAGAAGAAGAAAGAGATAAACGTTTCCAGAACATTTTCCCCCTCCCTCCATGACTGACTAACTCCTACCTCCTGCCCACCCCTGTAAGTCAGTGGCTGCACCAAACATGTGACAAGAATTGGTGGTTCCAGGAGCATGTGACAACCATTGAATTACTGACCAGAAAGGTGGCGAGGCAATGTACTGAGCTCAATCCTACAAGTAGGTCAATAAGATATAATTTCCCAGCTTTGACTATTATCCTTCTGTTAAAGTTTCTCTCCAGTAATTCCTAACAGTACTTTTAAGACCATCTGGGTAATCTCTCAGGTCAATATTGAGGACTGACTTGTAGACTGTCACTCCCTCACTCCCAGTGAAGTTCTCCTTCTCCCTAAAGAATGTAACATGCTCGGTGTCTGTGGGTTTTAATTCAGAAAAGCCCTGGCTTATCCTAGAACAAGAAGATGGCATTGTTCAGCAATTTCTGTGAGCAGTATTTGGGATCAGTCTAAATAATTTCTAACCTATATAATTTGCCCTGTGAATTTCTCATCTACGTGATGAGGTAAAAGTGGGATTTAATTTGATTAACTAGTTTCCTTGACATAGTGAATATCAGGGTCTCCTTTAACAATAGCACGAAAGACCTTATTGAGTACGTAGGGAAGGGAGAAAGGGGAGATGGTGAGCAGAATCCCTGGCACAGGGAGAAGAGGAAGCAGACCCTGATGAAGCCATTCATCATTGTGGCATTCCCCACCTTTATCCCCCCAGCATCACCACATCTCATCTTTAACTTGGAAGCCAATGTTAGAAAATGGACTAAGAGGAACAACCAAATAGAATTTTTTTTTTATTAAATCATAGCTGCGTACATTAGTGCAATCAAGGGGTACAATGTGCTGGTTTCATATACAATCTGAAATGTTTTCATCAAACTGTTTAACATACCCTTCATGGCATTTTCCTAGTTATTGTATGAAGACATTTGTATTCTCCATTTAGTAAG
>CAUYON010209689.1:0-10085 GCA_963573935.1 Arctocebus calabarensis | reverse complement strand
CTCCTCTCTCTCTCTTCCCCCTTTCTCTCTCTCCTCTCCTCTCTTCCTCCGTTTCTCTCTCTCTCTCTCCCCTCCTCCTTAATGCTGCTCTGCAGCTTCCCCCGCCAATAAAGACCTTTCGTACAAGCCTTGGTGTTCTGTAAGTTTTGTGCCGGTCGAGTGCCCCCCCCTTTCAGTAAGTGCCACGAGGCTGCAGAGTGTATGTATTGTTAAAAGAATGGGGTTTGGAACCAAACTGCAAATTTGCATCCTGGCCTCCCGTGGCTAATTCCATAACCACCCTAGATCTCTGTTTTATTATCTGTAAAATGGAGTTGGCAATAGTAACCACCTCGTATGTTGTGACAATGAAATGAATTCATAGTGAGAAAGACTTGGCTTCGTACCTAAATACAGTACAGTAAGGTGCACAGTAGATGCTAGACAGATGCTGGGTGGTATGACTTCTGGCATTTTCTCTGGCTTCTTGGTGCTGTGTAGGGGGCTGGATCCAGGGGAAGGGTCATATAATAGTAAGGACAGCAGCAACAGGGGAAAAGCTGCCTTTACCCGCTGTTATGAGGAGGGGGAGGGCTGGACAGACTCTAGGCTACGGGACAGCATTCCAAAGATCAGAGGGTCCCAGGGCTGCAGGGAAGGGAGCTGCGGGCTGCAGGGAGGCAGTGAAAAGGGGCTGGGGCCAGATGGCCCAGGAATTTGGAGCCTGGACTCTGTCCTGGGATTCTTGGACTCCCTTCTGTTTTCTTACTCAGAATCCTGGAAAAACAAAACACAGGCTTGTCCTACTGCAGGGCAAACGGGCTTCTGCCTTCCTTCTTGGCCTCTGTGGGGAGACTTTCTTCCAGGCATCCTCTCCTTCCCTTCTAAGGTCCCCGGCGACAGTACAGCACTGACACCCGTGGCAGCTTTTGAGAGCCCCGCACCATGCAAGGACCCTTCCCCCGCAGCCTCCGGGATCCTCCTAACAGCCCTCCGAGCGTTTGGTGTTGGATGCTTTCATAGATGAGGACATTGGGAGTAGGGGTAGGAGCCATTTGCACACGGTCACTCAGTAAGGAGTGGCAGGATGCAGATCCATCTCGCTTTCATTCTTTCTTCAAGTCTTCCCCCGGCACAGTCCTGGATTCTGGGGATGTAACAGAGAGGCATCCTTGCTTCCCTCCGGAAGCTGATGCTCTAAGGGGCAGCAGGGAGCCCAGAGCCAGGGGCTAGAGCCCCAGGAGGTGGCTACTGCAGCAGGGAAGGAGGGGGTCACGGGAATATCAGAGTGGAGGGTAGGGAGTGCTGGGCACAGGGAACAGAAAGTGCAAAGTCCCTGAGGCTGGATGGTGCAAAGACAATGTGGTTTGAGAGGGGGGAGTGAGCAGGGTTTCTCCTAAGTGCCAAAAAGAGCCTGGAAACACAGCACGTCTGGACCCCTGCCCAGCTGCCACCATCCTACCCCTGCACCATGTCAGTGGTCTCTCCGGTCTCTCACCTTCTACCCTCACCCCCACCCCAGCCTGAACACATGCAGCTATACACTACATGCAGTTAGAGGGAGTCTGTTAAAACCTAAGTCCAACCATGTCCTCCTCTGCTTAGAATCCTCTGTGGCTCCCACCTTACTCACAATGAAAGCCAAAGATCCAATGAGGGCCTACAAGATTGGTTCCTGGTCACTTCTCTGACGTCATTTCCCCCTTTCTCTCCCTCACTCTCTCTTCTCCAGCTGAATTGGCCTCTTGACTACTCAGCAAACACCGAGGAACAGTTCTGCCTCAGGGCCTTTGCACTGGCTGTTCTTGCTGGCTGGAACATTCTCCCCACAGATATCCTCAAGGCTTGTTTCCTTACCTGCTTTAAATCTTTGCCCAAACGTCACCTTCCCTGTAAGCCTTCTTTGACTCCACCTAGCACTCCTTGTTTTTCTCCCTAGAACTTAGCACCATCTGGCTAAGATCATTATTGATCTTCTGTTGTTCATTGTCTCCCCAACTGGAACATAAGTTCCGTGAAGTGAGGAGTTTTTGTTTGTTTTGTTCACAGCTATCCTGGCAGTGCCTGGCACATAGCGAGTGCTCAATACATATTGATTAGGTGAATGAAGTACAAATGAAAAAAGTCATTGAAGCAGTCCTGGAGGAGGGTGAGAGGGAGTGGTGGGGACTGTGGCAAAGTGGGCACCTTTGCCCCGTCTGAAAGGAGTAACTACCACTTGGCAGCAGCCTAATGTTTCCTTGTGAGAATGTGGGCGCAGGGTGGCCAGAGCTTCAAGGGAAGTCAGAAACTTCTATATTTCTGTTAAATGTCTTGATTCTACATGGATGGAGCTGGAACACATTCTTCTTAGCAAAGTATCTCAAGAATGGAAGAAAAAGTATCCAATGTACTCAGCCCTACTATGAAGCTAATTTATAACCTTCATATGAAGGCTAAAACCCAGTTATAGCACAAGAAATGGGGAAAGGGGCAAGGGAGGGGGGGAGGAGGATGGGGGAGGGAGGGTGATTGGTGGGATCACACCTACGGTGCATCTTAGAAGAGTACAGGTGAAAATTTACTAAATGTAGAATATAAATGTCTTCATATCGTGATTAAAAGGCCATGAAGGCTATGTTAAATAGTTCAATGAAAATATTTCAGATTGTATATAAAGTCAGCACACTGTGCCCCATGTGTACCAATGTACACAATTATAATTTAACAAAATTTAAAAAAAAAAAAGGTTGGCAAAAGACATAAACAGATTTTTTCCAAAAGAAGATAGGCAAATAACCAACAACTGTGAAAATATGTTCAACATCACTAATAATCAGGGAAATACAAATTACGACCACAATGAGATACCACATTGCCTCGTTGGAATAGCCAGTATTAAAAAGTCACTGAACGATAGATTTCAGCATGGAGGAAGTTCCACTGTTTGGTAGGAATAGAAACTAGTACACGATGCTATGGAAAACAGCACGAAGGTTCCTCAGAGGACTAAAAGTAGGCCTGCCATTTGATCCAGCAATCCCACTCCTGGGTATCTGCCCAAAGGAAAAAAAGCCATTTTATCAAACAGACACTTGCACCTGCATGTTTCTCACAGCACAATTCACAATCATGAAGATTCAGAATCGACCTAAGTGCCCATCAACTAGTGGGCACTCAACTAGTGACTGAATAAAGAAACTGTGTGTGTCGGGGGAGGGGTGTATACATATAAAGAGGGTGCAAAAAATTTATACACATTTTTAAAAAACCTTAAATTTGTAGTACTTAAGTCATGTTTGACTTCAGCAATTAGGAAAGATACAAGATTCCATATGCAAGATAACAATCATTATTGGTACATATTGAGTATTACAATTTTAGCACAGGCTTTTCATTTCTTAAAATGTATACACATTTTTTGGCACCATGTGTATACACACACACACATACATATGTGTATATGTTACACATGCATAAATGATGGAGCACTGCTTAGCCATAAAAAGGAATGAAATAATGTCTTTTGCAGAAACTTGGATGAAACCGGAGACCATTATATTAACTGCAATATTTGGCAACAGAAAAACAAAACCACATATTCTCACTTATAAGTGTAAGCTAACCAAGGGGGTATATGTGCTCATAAAGTGGTGTCATGGACACTGGAATCTGAGAAGGAGAGGTGTGAGGGGAAATGAAGCGTACGAATCCACCTACAGGGTGCAAAGTGCATTGTTCTAGTAATGAGTACTCCGAAAGCCCTGACTTCAACATTATACAATTCATTCATGTAATTTAAAAAAAGACTTGTACCCCCTAAATCTACTGAAACTTTTGAAAAGAACTTTCTGGAGAAGGATAGAAGAGAGAAAGCAGGGAAGAACCAGACCTCAGTGACCCAGTTATCACTCAAGGAGGATGAGGAAGATTCCAGAAGCTCTCCCTTGTCCCCTTCCCCCCATCTGTGTCTGGAAGTTTATTTCTCAGAAAAGCCCAGCACCTGCCACCCACAGCATCAACTTTGTTCTGAGCTTTGCTACCCACTCTCGGGGGTAATTAAGCAAGGAGTCCCCATGCTGGTGCCACCCACATCCCTATGTCCCCATCCTGGCAGAAGGCCTAACACTGTGAAAAAACAAAAACGACATTAGATTCCGTTGTGGCGTAATTAGGACACGGATTGACACGGGAAATATATTTTTAAATAACTACATAAGCATGGAGATATTTGCCTATTTGAAAACTTCACAATGTGTTCTGAGCCATAATTGCATCTATTTCTCCAAACCATTTGTGAGGCTAAAAGTAACATCACCCGATAAGCAACACCAAGAGCCAATTTATAAGGATTGTAAAGATAAAGTAATAGTAGCAAAGGAAGTAAGGCAAAAAGAGCAGATTAGGACTCTCCTCTTACTATCGGGTAGACATTTTTGTCTTAAAAAACACAGTGATGCTTACCAGCCTTGGAGGTTAGAATGAAAATTTCAAACATGCCTTTGGCAAGAGTTCCTGGATGGAGAAGAAAGGAGAGAGACTCTAAGAGAAAGCAACTAATCATGAACAAGGACAGAAATTTTCTATATATGAAACAAATCTTGGAAAGAATATAAAATGAAACACAGTTTTAGACTCAGTGTGAGTGAAATTGGAAAGCACTGAAGACAAGGAGGATGCAGTCAGGATGGGGAGAAGCACCCAGGACAAGACGATAATTAAGAGGCTTTTCATTAGTAAAAAGAGAGACTGCAGATGAGAAATGCTACCCTCAGGCTGCTTAGGGAAAAATATAATTATCTACATACTCGGTTGAACTTTCAGTTCAATAGATGGGGAAATAAAGAAATCGACACACATAGGAGACTGAGGGGTATTATCTGAAGAACACAGGAATTGACAGGAAAGAGCAGATGAGAGCTCAGAGCGAGGAGGCCGGCACCTGTGTCACTCATTCATGTTATTTACTTACAATGAATGAAAAATTGCTATGAGACTATAAGAGAAGGCAAAATATAAAAATGCTAAATTATGGGTTTTTTTTAATTCCCTGAGCTCCAGTTAATCAATCCTATTTCCCTAGATCATGGGAAATAATGGTGAATGAGCACAGCAAAGGTAATCACCAGACCTTCAGTATTCTCTCACAAAAGAACCTGGACTGGGTGCTGCTAAGGGTTTTTGCTTGTGTCTGTGTGTGTGTAGCAATTGAGGATATATTTCAAATATTTCTCATATGAATGACAATCATCGAGGGCATCCGAGCATAGAATGATGCTATCAGTTTGTGAAACTGACTTAGATGTCAGGATTTGGGAACGCATGTGTTACTGTGGTGGGTAACATTGGAAACGTCAGGAAATGTCAGGGGAATCTAGCTTTAAAAATAATGGTCTGAAAACTTCTAACTGGTAGCCCAAAAATGTCAGCCACCTTCAAGAAGTCATATTCATTTGTAGCAGATAGCTACAATAAGGAAAAGTCTGCTTTTTTATTTACATTATACTCAAGATGGGTTTCCATTTGGATAAATGATCTCAGAAAGTTGATTTTTCTTTGTGAAGCAGCTGCAGAGAAATTACAATGCCATTAAAAGTACGGGGTTTAAAAGTATCCCCTAAAAACTCACATCCACACGGAAGCTCAGGATTTTTCCCTAGAGCCTTCAGAGCATAACCCTACTGACAAATTGATTTCAGCCTTCTGGCCTTCAGAACTAGGCCACAATACTGTTTTCCCACTAGGTGGTTTTTAAGCCACTCACTTTGTGGGACTTCATCACAGTAGCCCCAGGAAAGCTGTGCAGAGGGCACTGCTCCTACAGCAGCCCGGTGACCTTTACCATCAGGGATATCGTTTCTCTTCCCTCCACCCTGAGTTAACCACCAGAGTTTGGCTTTATTTCATCCTCAAATGCAGCTTCTCAATCTCCTCTCCCAAACTGAGGCAACGATAAACGGGGGCAATCCAACTCAGATCCAAGATGAGGCTCAAATTAGAATGGAGATAAAAAGCACTTTGCAAGAATGAAGATTAGGTTAGTCACACCAAATGGTTCCTCCAAACAGGTAGAATTTTCACAGGAGGCATTTTCAGAGGACTCCAGGAAAGGTCATTGGGAAGAAAAATCTCCATACTCCCTCATAAAATAAATAAGGATACAAAGGCAGTCATGACCGTCTCGCCAGCAGTCTTCCATGGGACATTCATTCATGGCCATTCCACCAAAAAGCTCTGGATCTGAACAAGATAGACAACTGCCAGAGTGACACAACAGAAAGGCCTGTGGGTTCACAGGTCTCTCAGGGGCTGATTTAAAAAAAAACATGAACTCCCAGGAAAAAATGCATAAGCTGTAACTCCAAAGAAAACAATTTGTCAGGTAAAAAAGAACCTTTATTTATTGTTGATTTCAAGAAAAAAGGAGAAAATCAATTTATTCAAAGATGCATGAGTTGATTTCATTTGTTTACACGCACTTGCTTAAACACGTGGGGTATGTAGGTTAAAGCGAGCCTCCCCTAGGAGCTTATGGAGGAGATGGACCCATTTCTCCATCCCTGACCTGCCTCTTCCACGTGGCTCTGGGAAGTGGCCCAAGGAGGAGCAAAGTCCAGCACAAGGACAGCGCTAAAGTGGTGGTGAGTAGATATCAGCCCTCCTGTGACATTCATTCACACTTCCAAAAAGTCTCATGTCGTGGAGAGTGCCAATTTACTTTTTGTGTACTTAATTAAATGAAATGCCATGCTTGATTAGCTCTGGAAGGGTGTTAAAGAATCACACAGAGCAAACTCTGCTCTATAGCTAATTACTTTATCGGTTGCACAGGACTTTCTATAAGGCCAAAGAATCCTGTCATAACCACTGTCTTCCTAAACAAAAAAATGAAAAACAAACTAAAAACCAAAGTGTCCTAGAGTTAAGCCAGCTCTCTTGTATGAATAATTGGATAGTAGGTCTTTCTTAAAAAATATATGTACTATATCAAAGTAGGGTTGCATTAGAAATAGCGACTGCTACTAACTCAGTTGCAAATTGCAGCTGGCTTTCACTTCATATTAATGCCCAGAGACACACAGAACATCTTACGGTTTTGCATGACTTTGAACTATTTTGTGTTCTGAAAAGCCTCATGTATGTTAGCAAGGACCCACAGAACACTTTCACGTTTTCGTGCTGTTTGACTGGCAGACTTTGTTGTGTAGAACATATCGGGGAAGTATTCAGGAAAGGGAAACTAACAATTTGAAAGGATGTAGACATCACAAAATCAGTCAAGTGCAGTTAGAATGAGGATTCTGGTGCCTGCCAGGGGGACTGCCCCAGATCACTGGTCTTCCAGCTGCTCAAAACCACGTCTCCTGAGGCTGAGTACCGAGTTCCCCTCGTTACGTGTAAAAGCCCCTTGGAAATCCTACTACAGGTTAAAAAGCAAGGTAAATTAAATGAATTAAGGTGACCCCCTAGCAGAAGATTTTTGTTTTCCAAAGAGAGATGTTTAAAGCTTAGGGCCAACTCCATGACTGCCAGTGCCTTGTCCGTCCCCAGACCCAGTTCTGCCTCCGAGACTTCCTGCACCTCAACCCTGAAACTTGTACTTGGTCCTCAGCAGATTTTAAACATGTGTTGAGCTGTCTGCCTCCCCTATGAGGCAATGAGATTCTAGGACTGTTTCCCATTCGTCTTTTCATCCATCTCACCCAATATTGGCATGAGATGTTGGCATGAGATCAGGCCTTAATTTAAATGTTTAAAACCACAGATTTAGACAGCACACAGACATGAAATGTGACCATATTTCTGGAGCAGACACCCATAAAAACACACAAACAAAAAATTTAAAGTAATGGCTCCAGGCATAGTGTATTTAATATATAATTATAAGGATGGTTTGTTCCTTTTCTTAGAATATTTTTAATGTCTTACACCAGTAAAGGCAAATGAATGGTTGTGATAGGATGGAGAAGGTCAAGAGTAAAATAAAAAGACAGGACATCTTTGCTTCTTCCTGATGTGGATAATTTCCCCCTATTTTCTGTCTGTCTGAACATCCCACTTTCCTTCTATTCACAAGATGACTAAGATTCTTTCTCAGGCACTGGGCTCCGTCCTCACATGGCAAGAAACATCAAGGGTCCGCTTGGCTTACTGCCTTGACCCAACCAAACAATTTGGCCAAACTGAAGTCAGTAGCACACATCGATTCAGAATGGTTTAGCGTACCCTAGCTCTGGCTGTATGCAAATAAGAGGACAGATTTAAGGCTATTCAGGGTCAGGGTTCATGCCAGACGGGTGCTGATCTCCTCTAAAGAATGGGAGACTCTTTTTTGTGGGTGTCCTGTTTTATATTACAAACACTCTCAATATATAACATGAAAGTGGGGACTCACAGGAGATAAACATGGTAAATTAGCTCTGCTATCTACCGCAAGGAACATGTACAATTTCCAAAATAGACTTTAAACATAGGACTTGTTGGGGAAGGGAAGAAGGGGTTCTGGGGGTACCAAGGCCCAGGCTGGTTTGGGGTGTCCTATATGGGCCCCAGGGGCATGGATAGCAAGGGGACAGGGAAGACCCAAGCAACAGGCTGATACCAGCAGGGATCCTGGAGAGGGGCCAGGCCCCACACCCCCAGCCAGTGAGATAGATGCCCTTTCTCCAAGACAACAGTAACTTCAGGAAAGTGGCTTTCAGTACAGGGCAGGGTGTGTGATCAACAATAGCGTATTCTTCCTTGTTCCTTGCCCTGTAGTGGGGTCAAAGGAAGTCTCCGTTGTGGGCTGTAGTATCTTGAGATGGAAAAAGAGGCATCCTTCTCCAACAGACGTGCCACCTCCAGAACCTACTGTGGGCACAGCTGGACAAGCCAGCTGAATCCTGCAGATCTTGCACCCTTGGGGAAAGCTGCCTTGATTCGGGCTGGGCTTTCTTTTCCTTGGCACCTGGGGAATGGGCTCAGGCAGCCTTACAAATAGCTATCAGCCTGAGGTCATGTGGCCTTCTCTCCCTCTCCAGCCTGAGAAGGTGGGAAAGGCTGGGGAGCTGTTGCACCTTTAAGGAGAGCCTTTGTGAAGAGTATTGGACGCACCCTTGAACTGACCTCAGCCAGAGGTTGCTCTGTGACCAGCCCTTCTAGATTTTCCCTCTAGTTCTGTGGACCCTAAGAACCCGAATGCCTCTGGACTAGAGCCATGGAGCTGTACAATTTGACCTAGTCAAGAGAATGGGAGACTCTTAACACTCTCCAGTTTACGTCCTTCCATTGTTTTTATGTTTTGCTTTGTTTTGTTTTTTGTTTTTTCATTTTTATTTTGCAGCATTCACTGAAATTAACTATTTTCATTTTTCACTTATAGGACAGAAAACATCTGGTCCCAACCCCTGGGTATGATCAACCTTCATATACTGTATTCTAAACATGTTGAATAACCATTTCAAATTCTATCTTTAAAGCAGCTTATCTAAGAAATAATTAACCCTACTTATAGAGTTAGTCAGAATTTATTCTCCAAATTCAAATCTTACTTAAGAGAGTGCTGTAAACTTGCTCTGTGTTTCCTACTCCGTCAAGAGTAGAGGCAAGAATTGAATGCAGAACTGGTGTGTGATCAAGGCTAAGTTAAAAAGAATTATCCTCATTATTGTTACATTCTGCACTTCAGGTTATGCTTCTATCATAACTTTTATAATAACAGAATGCACTACTCGTTCTTCGTTTACTATGGTTTACTTCAGTCTTTCTGAATTCTGTCAGGTTTATAAAGAGCTTGCACATATGCTATGAACACAAATACTGGTTTTCAATTCTGAACTTTGAGATAGAAAAGAGACTTGTGTTAGACTGAGTTATTTTCCATTTTTATATGTATAGCATTATCAAAATTAGCAAAATTATTAATAATTTTGTTCAGAGAACCTTTCAGAATTTTGTTCTGAACCTGTACTACAACACATAATAAAACGTCAATTTTTTTCAAGTTTTTTTTTTTTATAATTTTATTGAATCATAATTCTGTACATTGGTGCAATCATAGGGCACGATTCATATACATTCAGAAATGTTTTGATCGTACTATTACAGATAGCCTTCATGGCATTTTCTTGATCACTATATAAAGA
>CAUYON010209688.1:0-44397 GCA_963573935.1 Arctocebus calabarensis | reverse complement strand
TTTCATATAGTAAACGAGAAAATATCATGAATGGTATGTCAATCAGGTTGATAAAATATCTCAGATTGCATGTGAAGCCCCCACACTGTACTCCATGGTTGAACTAATGTACACAGCTATGATTCAATAAAAAAAAAAAAATAAATAAATCAACATCTGCATGTCAAACATTCCCCACCCCCCCTCCGTCCTTTCACTTCCAACCTACATAAGTAAATGCATTCTAGGTTTCCACTTTCTTTTTCTTTCTTTTTTTTTTTTATGTAAATTCAGATTAAAATGAGGGAACAAATGTTTAGGTTACATTGTTTCCATTTCTAAGGTAAAGTTCAAGTTGTAGTTGAGCCCTTCACCCAGGGGTTGTGCTGAATACCCTCACATTCTGCAACTTAGGTGAGATCCCACCAATTACCGTCCCTCCTTCCCTAGACTACACTTGTGTTTTTCTTCCTCGTGGGCATGTAGTTATATATATTGGTTTTATATTAGTCCATTGAAAACTTTTTTTTTTTCCATTCTTGATATACTTTACCAAGAAGAATGCGTTTCAACTCTATCCAGGTAAACACAAATGTTTTAAAGTCTCCAACTTTTCTTATGACTGAATAGTACTCAATGGTATATATGCACCACAGTTTGTTTATCCATTCAGGGGTTGCTGGGCACTTGGATTGCTTCCATGTCTTGGCAATTGTGAATTGAGCTGCAATAAACATTCCACTGCAAATGTCCTTATGGTAAAATGATATTTTATTCTTCTGAGAAGATACCTAATAATGGGATTGAGGAATCAAATGTAAGGTCAACTTTTAGTTGTTTGAGAATTCTCCATACTATTTTCCATAGAGGTTGTATTAGTTTGCAATCCCATCAGCAGTAGAACTGTTCTCTTCTCTTCAAATCCATACCAGCATCTGCAGATTTGGGATTTTTTGTGATATGGGCTAATATCATTAGAGTTAGGTATTATTTTAAAGTGGTTTTGGTGTGAATTTCTCTGATGATTAGAGACGAGGAGCATTTTTTCATATATTTGTTGACCATTCATCTGGTTTTCAGTCTCTTACAGACAGACAATAGTTGGATGGCATTTTTTTAATCTTCCAGGCACTTTTGATTGGTATAGTTAGAAGATTTACATTTAAAATAATTATTGTGTAAAAATAAAAAAAAAGAATATGTTGATTAAAGGAATGGAATGAGTGAAAAAAATAATTACTGTGCATGATGCAATGGTACATTTCAAAACTATTAAGAAATGAGTATAATTGTGATGGATATGTTACTTAGTTCAATGTAAGCATTTCACATTGTATATTGAAGCAGTACCCTGAACCCCATAAATGCATGAATGTACAGTTATGATTTAATAAAAAACAATAAAAAAAAATTACTGACATGACAGCACTGATAAATGCCATTTTATTAGTTTCTTTTGCCTCCCATTCTTAATTTTTTTTCTTACTGTCCCATGTGTAACTTGATTTTATCGAGGATTACATATTAATTGTTCATGAATAGATCTCTTTTTTTTTTTTTTTTTTTTGGCCAGGGCTGGGTTTGAACCCACCTCCTCCAGCATATGGAACATGTCCTACTCCTTTGAGCCACAGGCACCACCCCATGAATAGATCTCTTTGTGTAGTTCTGGTAGGTGCTCTGGATATCATGATATGCATATGTAACTTGTCACACTCTTTCAATAATCAACATTTTCCCTCTGCAAATGAAGTGGGGAAACCTCTTTACATGTACAGCCCCACTCTTACATATCTTTGCTTTGTGTAATGAACTGTGTAATAATCTGTGCTATACATATGATTTGTAAATCAACAAATAGGATTTATAAAACTCATGTTGAAAAGGGTAACCCGTGGTGCCCTCCATATTCCTGTTCGTCCTTTGTTTGCTCTTCCTTTGGAATGCTCCAAGATGCTCTCTTTTATTACCTCCTTTCTGTTTGAAGTACTTGAGCTAATCTGTAATAGTGGGTCTGCTAGCAACAAATTCTTTTCATTGTTTTCTTTTGAGATTTTCTTTATGTTCCATTTATTCCTGAAGGGTAGTTCCATCAGAAATAGAGTTTGTAGTTTATAGTTCTTTTTCTTTACCACTAGAAAAATTGTCGTTTTACTCCTTCTGGCCCCCAAGGTTTTAGATGAAAAATCCACTGACATTTAAAATGGTGTTTTGCACAGGTAATGCATTGTTTCTCGTTAGCTACTTTCAAGATTTCTTTTTCTTAGTCTTTATTTTTCAAAAGTTTATTATATGAGTTGGTGTAAATTTCTTTGAGTTTGTTCTATTTGGGGTTTGTTCAGGTTCTTGGAGTTTTCACAAAATGTGGAATGTTTTCAATGATTATTTCATTAAAGACTCTTTCAGCCCCACCTATTCTTTTCTCCTTTTCAAAATCCAAAATGTGAATATTGAAATTTGTAGTATTACTACATAAGCCTCTGAGGCGTTGGTAAATTTTTTTTTTTTCAGTGTGTTTTTGCTGTGTTGATCAGATTGGGTAAATTACATTAATATGCCCTCAAGTTCACTGTCATTTTCATATGTCATCTCCATGCTACTATTGAGTTCATTCAGTGAATTGTCTTGTAATTTTATTGTTATTGTATTTTTTAGTTTTATAATCTCCATTCGGTCCTGCTTTTATATACCTTTTATTATTTTCTGTCATGTTCCATGTTTTCATCCGCTCCAAGAAAATGTGTAATTGGTTATTAAAAAACACTCTTAGACTGAATGGCTTTAAAATTTTTGTCAGATAATTCCAACATTTGATTCAAATAGGTGTTAACATCAGTGTACTATCTTTTCTCTCATTTAAGTGACTTTTTCGTGCTTAGTATGATAAGTGATTTTTCTATTGTATCCTGGATATTTTGCCTATTATGGTTAAAGACTGTGGGTCCTGTTTTAAAACAGTAGAAGCTCTGTAAGTTTACCACCCACGGGACTGTAACAAGCTGGTCAACAAACATATGGAGCACATATCAGCCTCCAGTACTGATATGTGTGCATGGTGCGTGTCTGGTTTATGAATATTAGGTCAACCTAAGGAGGTGGTCACTGTAGGGGGGTGGTCAACTATGGAGGTTTTCTGTATTTGACTTTAGTGGACAGTCTCCCAGTTTAGTAAGCAGGTTTTGAGCTGCATTTGTGGACGGCGGCTCCTGTGGTAGTTGCATTTTCAGGGCCTTTCTGGTGTTACTTTGCTTAATTTAACTGATACTGGGAGTGGATAGCAGGGTTCCTATTGCTTTCTGCAGGTGCACCTGTGGAGCAGAGGGGATTCCCCCCATCTTGAGCTGCTGAGCGGCTCCCCATGGGAGTGGGGTGTGGTGGGATCCCTCATCATCTTCCTCTCCTAGCTGCCTATGTTCTCTAGAAGGACAAGGAGTCTCAGACCCTTTGGGTCAGAGACCATTTCCAGGCCAGTCAGCTTTTTGCTATTGGATTCTTCTTGTTGTTTCTATGCAAGCACTTCAGTGCCTCTGGACAGATGCAGAGTTTTCCAGGCCTAGTCCCTTGCTGTGTGGCTGTGTGTCTCCCTTTGGCCATGTTGCACCAGCAGTGTTTCTGGACTAAGGTAGGAAATTTGGGGTGGGGGAAGGGAGGAGAGTCTCAGGACTGTGAGTGAGAAAAGCTCAGAAATGGAATTGCATGTTACAGTTGCGCCGTTCTGCTGATTTCACCCTCCTTTCTCGCTATTTCTCACTGGGGAGAGGGACTCTGAGGTCCCTCTAGGTGGAAGAATGCTTTTTCTAGATATTTATTGTCAGCAGAGCTCCTGGTAAATTCTTCTTACTAGTGATATCGCTACTGAGCTCCCCTGAGGTTGTCCTAGGGACTGTGTTCCATTCCAGAAAGCTCACCTCCTTTCTGTGGCTAGTCTGTGGGTCGGGAAACAGCAGGACAGGGAAGCCTCTGTTAGGTAGGGGAAGTTAAGCTGCTTGGCTGACCTTCCAGTACTGGGACCCTAAACCTGTTCATCATCATCTTAACATCTTTTCACAGTTTCTCTTTTATTGTTTTCTATAATATTTCCAGCATTTATGTCGTGCTTGGTAAGGAGGAGCAGGAAGAAATAGGTCTGGTCCATGTTTAGTGAAGAAGTCTCTAATATATTTTCACTCTTAAAATGAAGATGCACATTTTTCCCCATGTACCTGTGGGAGACACTAAGGTACAGAATTGCGTGCTATTTGTTCAAGGTCATGAACAAATAATGAGCAAGTGGCAGCAGAGAAATCAACTTGATCTATCAGTGCTAAAAGACAGATTCTTCCTTTTCGCTTTCTTTGCATGGGGAACCAGTGTGTAAAAATACAAAAACAACAAAATCAAAAGTAAAGAAATGCGCTCATTCTGAGAAGCTATTCTGTACTTAATATCATTTATTTGCAGGGAGAAAAACACATATGTGTTTGTTAAAATGTGTCATAGCAAATGTAGAAGCAAAGAAGATAAATGTAAAACAAATAACGTTCTGGGAAATGCCAGGCGAAGGCGACAGGGACAGCTGTGAGTGTACAGGATGTTCTCAGTAAAGGAAAGAGGATTTTGAAGGGCAGGGGTTGTCCTGGCAAAGTGATTGGCTCAGCTCCGTTACTGGCTTCTTGGTCCCTGTGTCCAAAACTGATTTCTGGAGGACTAGCATGAGAAACAGGTGAGTCCCATTTGGCTTGGAAGCTTGCCGGAGTGCAAGGACAGCTGAGTTGATTTTCAACTGTCTTTCTAGTGCAAGAAAAGTAAAAGTGGCTAAGTCCTTTTCTCTTTCTATCTCAGCTAGATATTTCAGGTACAGACAGGAGGGCCGTCTAAACTGACAACACCAGCAGTAATTACTGCGAAGACACTCCGTAAGGATAAGCTTAGCTTTGTTTTGTTGTCTTCAAATACCAAAGGCAAATAATGAAGTGTTTACTGAGAAGGGAGAGATCATCCCTTGCTCCTTTTCATGTTGATGAATTCCTGCATAAGTAAAAGAGATAATCTTAGGCTATTGAGCAGATTATAAAGGAGTTCCAAATACAGCTCCCAGAGAAATGGAGGCGGGTGTGCAGGTGAATGAGAGAGGGGACAGGCAGAGAAACATGTGAGGTGGGCCGGTGGGGCAGGGGGAAGGCCATTTCTACTCTTTCTCTTGTCCTGGAGTGTGGGAGGTGAAACAAAGAACAATTTTGTTTTTCTTTAGATTTTTTTTATCCTAGTGAAGGATATTTTATAAAATGACATGGAGGTATTGACTTGGAGCTTTTCATCTTGGTTTCTCCAACGACGGGATGGGTGTCTGCCAATGTGACAGAAGTTCTTTCCTTCTTAAAACCAGGATTTGACACAAGTTCACACAAGGCAAGTGGATCTTCTAGACAGTTCTTTTGTTCCAAGGCAATTATCTGTCTGGTGCAGCAAACACATGAATTTTATAGAAGGCGGGGAGAAGAACCTCTATTATTGTACACTTACTGTATACTAGACACTGCATGAAGTACTGTATATACAGTAGTTCTCACAGTTGACACAACTCTGCAGAAAGATTATGCCATTATCCAGAACCAAATATCAATTGAAAGAAATGTAATAAATTGCCTAATGTAGCACAGTCAGTACATGATAGAGCTGAGGTTCGAATTAGTCCTGAATCTAAGAATTTTTCATTCAATATTTTTGGTCATAAAATTGTATTTTTATTTATTCATAAAAATATTCGGGGGGGGAGTGTTTTCCATTTTCTTCTAAGGTTTCAGAACTAGAAGCTTGAATACGATACCAATATGAATTATATACGTTCAAAAGAGAGAAAATAAGCAATATTAACAAAGAAATACATTGGTTTTGGGATGTTTCCACCTAGAAGCACCTGTATTTCCAAGCATCAAATGATGGAATTCCAGGGAACAAAGTATGGGCATACTGATCGAGGTGATTAGTATGACAGAAGTCTCAGCACCAACACCTGCTCGCCAATTTATTTCCTTTCTGAAAATTTCCCAGGATTTAATGGGCTCTAGAGTTTTACAAATACACTCCTATCAATGTGCTTGTTTTTGCTTCACAAACCTTTTTCAGGAACAGAATGCTTACCCTCCTTTGAGAGATGAGGTAATAATTGTCTTAAGAAGGGTGAAGTCCAAGTCACAGCATTCTTTTTCAGGAAGTCTTTTCCAACTCATCACAAAAGAAGTTATTTTGCTATTCTATTCCTAGTATTATGTATTCATTGGAGAGCTCTGGTAGAGACAACAAGAAAAATAGATTCCCAGAGACGTGAGTTGGAATCCTGGCTTTGCCATTCCCTGCCTCGTTAGTGTCAGGGTTAGTGTCTGTGCTGTGGAGCAGTGACAGTTCTTCTTAAGTAGGTTTGAGGATGTAATGGAAAAAAAACAAAACTAAGGAGAAAGTACTAGAGAGACATGAGTAGCCCTCCTCATTCTGCCTTTTGCCTTCTCACACTTCATAGACGTTGCCCAGCTGGTCCAGGGCTTTAGACATTATCTCACATATTTCGGGCACATACAGCAATATCCATTCTTAATCACTGACTCTGACACTTGGCTGAGCATTAACCTCAGAAAAAGGTGGTGGTGGTGGTATTTTTGATAATTATCTTTTTTTTTCTTCTTTTTAAATAAAAGACTCAGAAGCCAGGAGACTTGACATTATGTCAAAAGCTAGGAGACTTTAACAATATGTGTATCTTCCATAGTATCTAATAGTTTGTTTATAATAATAATAGTGATTTTAAAAAGCAGCTACCAGTTATTAAGCACCAATTAGGTATCAGATTATTTTAATTAAAATATCAGAAATTCTTAAGGAAAGTTGAAATGGTAAAATTCATTTTTTATCTTTATAGCAAAAATAAGTTAGAGTATGTGAACTGGCTTGTCTGGGCCAAAACCAGGAATATACCTTTTGTAACACTCCAATTATATCATCACATATTTCGGTGGTTGCTGGAAAAAAAAAAAAAAAAAAAGGTCAACTACTAGGGTCAGGGTCTTTTACTGTCTTTTTTTTTTAAGGTTTAATGGCATATTTTGTGTTTTTTTAATTAAATCATAACTGTATATTTATGGGGTACACTTTGCTGATTCAAAATACAATGTGGAATACTTATGTCAAACTGATTGACATAACCATCACCTCTCTTATTGTGGTCAGACATTTACACTCTGCTCTGAAGAGATTTGAAATGTGCCATTGCATTGTGCACAATAGGTGAGATGCCCTCTGCCCTCCCCCTCCTCTTCCCCCCTCCTCTTCCCCCTTCCTTTCTGGACTATAATTGTGTTTTATCTTTTGTATGAATGTGTAGGTGATTGGTTTCATAATAGTATTGAGTACATTGGATACTTTTTCCATTCTTGAGATACTTTACTGAAAAAATATGTTTCAGTCCCGTCCAAGTATATATAAAAGATGTACAGTCTCCATCCTTTTTTAATGTCTGCATGGGGTTTCATGGTATACTATACCACAATTTGTTAATCCATTCACAAGTTTATTGGCATTTGGGCTTCTTCCATGACTTGGCAATTATTAATTAGGCTGCAGTGAACATTCTGGTTGCAAATGTCTTTGTTATAAAGTGATTTTTTCATCCTCTGGGTAGATACCTAGTAAAGGAATTACAAGATTGAATGATAGGTCCACTTTTAGTTCCTTGAGAATTACCCAAACTTCTTCCCCAAAAGGCCATATTAGTTTGTAATCCCATCAGCAGTGTAGAAGTGGGAATCCAAATTTTATTAAAAAGATGGCTATCGCTATGCTGAATGATAACTGTCTTTTCTATAAAATTTGGATTCAGTCAGGAGTCTGCACTTTAGTATCTATAAGGCCACATGTGACCTTCAGGACCCAAGGACCCTTCCACCCCTGTCTACATGGAGAATTACTTAAACTTTGAAGGATGCTTTATAAATACTAGAGCAAGTGGAAACACCTGGAAATTTTTGAAATCATTATATGTCAGGGTTAAAAGAGATTGAGCTGATGGTGAAGTTCAACCCCTTGGTTTTCACAACTGAGTCTGATACCTATAAAGGGGGAGAACTTGGTTGTGCAGTCACTGTGAGCCCCAAGGCTGGGCTCAGGCCTCACCTTCCAGCGTGTCTCTTCTCAAGTGGACTGATCTCAGAGGAAGGAGGGGTCTTAATTTGCTGGGTTGGGCATCAAGTCAGGTGGTGTGTGAGACAAGGCGGATGGGGCCAGGGAAGGGCCCGCTGGGAGGAGGCCTCCCCGAAAATACAGCCAGGCCTCTGCCTGTTTTCAAACTCATCTTCATGATTTCCTCTTCCTGTCTTCTGTCATCCATTTTTCCTTGACTCTGAAATCAAGAATATGACGACAAAACTATTCTGCTTCACTTTCCTTCTTTTCCAGGTTTTTCCTTATTGTCTTCTTTTTCCTATTTTCTCTCTTTCACTCTGTTATATCTAAGAATAATAACAATGGTAAATTAAAAAAAAAAAACTAAAAAAGGCAGGATTTGAAGGCAGAGTTAGGTATATAGGATTCTTTAACCTCTTTCATCCTTGTTTTAGTTTTTAAATGAGAGATTTAATTCCATCCCAGATTCTTGGTCCTGAAGCAACTCAGTTAACTTTGGTCTCAGTTTATACACCTGCTGAATAGGATTCATACTCAGCACTTTCTGGGCATACAATTGGGGTTCACTGTGCTTCTCTCATGCTTAATTTCACATGGCAAGAACAGGTAATGGGGAATGGGCCTCTGTAGACCTGGAATGCACCTAGACACAATTTAGATGATGAGGAAATGCACCCTGAACCCCAAATAGTCAAGCTATTATCATTATTATATAAATTATTGTGTGATATTAATATTATGGCAATATCAATATATTATCATTGAAAATAGTGGAAGTTCAAATATATATTTGGTTTGTGGAATATTTTGATGTACAATAGGCATTTCCTTAGACATGGCCCATAAGAGCAGAAAACCACCTTTGTCTACATTAGTATAGTCCATTAAAAATAAAATAGAATTTTATCCAGAGAGATCTGATAATTTTCTCAAAGCCAAAAATTACTCAGTGATAAAAGTAAAAACAGGTTGTATAATGGTACATTCTGTTTACCAGGTTAAAATTGCATGACACTATGACCTCTCAAGGTCTATTACAATAATAATTAATAGCTAATGACCTGCATTAGTGATAGTGATACTGACAATAGTCCAAGTACTGTCTTACATGATGCATGTGTAAAAGCTTGCTTAATACTTTAGTTGTATAAATAGATACTATTTTGTCTCTATATTACTAGATATCATATAATCTAGAGATTTCTTATTAGATATATGTAATTGCTTCTACATGGTAAACTGACTATATATTAACTAGTTAGGGTGATATCTGAAAATTAATACTACTTTTATACAGCAAAAATTAAATGAGTAGTCATGTTTTTATCCATTTAAAAATCTTATTTTTTTGTAAACTAACTCTATTATATGCACATCTTTGATTAGCATATTTCTAATTTATTTATTTCTAATTATATGATAATATGCAACATTTGCAGTTAAGCTCCATCATGAGTCTGGGCCACATGGATCATCTTTAAATTTCTTTAATATAAACAGATAAAGGAGAAGAATTGGAGCAGTTGCCATTTTTATTATTGAACTCTAAAAACAATTTCAGCATGCTGCACAGAGTTACTTTGGAAAATTAATTTTAAATGGAAAAGGCATTCTGCCTTTGGTTACATGCTTGATTATTTTTAAATGTATATGGCATTGCTGCCATTCACAATAATTACCTGTCAGTTATTCCTTCCTTCTCTGTATTACATTTTGTCATCAAGATGTACCTATTACTATTTTTAACACAAAATGCCCAGATGTGTATTTGTTTACAAGACACACAATCAGAAAATTTTGCATTGACTAAAGAGCTCTCTAAATGGACAAATTTATCTGTATTAATATCAAATCATGTCACATTTTATTTACAGGGCTAACAGGACATGGATGGATGCCATTTTCATTTAAAAGTGCATTCTAGTTCAACATGGTTATTGGTGGTGAAGATTGTAATGGGTATTGAGACAAGGGGGATTTTACACAATGTGGAAAATCTACGTGACATAAGGAAAAGTTAATTTCAGCCTTGCTTCATTAATCAAATCTGCTGCCAGCTAAAAATTGTCACCTAAGTATGTTGTGTTTTCTGCTGTGCAGCGCTGATGAAGATACTGACATGCAAACCAGAAGTAATTGGGCTTGGTGCTAGGAGGAATGGGGATTGGATCCTTTACATCTGACCTTTTGGAAGAATTGATGGAGGCACCTTGGGGCGGAACCTGTCATTGCTAATGGACACTATTTAAACAGTTGTGCATGTGACCTACTGGGAACTGAAATGAGCTGCAATGGTTCCTCTGAGCAGGCCTCACATTGACATCTGCACAAAAGAGGGAGTACAGTCAAGACCTGAGGCATGTAGAAAACAAATACTGGGATATGGAAATAGAGTTTGGGATAAGTAGCTGCATCATGATTTCAAAACCTTTGGAGGTACAAACATTACAAAAGGCCTGGCTATAACCCCAGGGTTGAAGGGACTGTGGCTGGATGCAGCAGTTTACATAGAAGAACTTTGGGTGCGTGGGTCCAAAAGTGAAAGGCAACTATTATTATTTACAATTTATACATTAGGTAAAGATCTCAGAGGAAGTACACTACACTCTTCATATCACCAAGCTGATATGTGTATAAAAAGGAATTTGAAATTTTTGAATTTTGAAAACCCTACTCTTTCCCCATGGCCAGTTTTCAACTAACTTACGGAGGTATAGTTTTCATGTAAAAAATTTCACACATCCTAAGTATATAGCACAAAGAGTTTTAGCAAATATGTGCATAATATAACTGTCACCATAATCAATATCTGGAATTTCTCCAGCAACTCAAAATGTTTTCTCATGTCTCTTCACAGATAGTTCCCTCATAAACTTTGACCTTAGGTGATCAAAATCATACTTGTTTTTGTCTCTAAACATAGGACTTTAAGACTGTCATATTAAGAGAACTATAGGAAAGTAGTCTTTTGTAGCTAGCTTATTTCAGTAAGGACAGTGTGTATGGGGATGCACCTGTGATGCTACCTGTATCAATGTCTGGTTTCTCTTACCAGTAGGGAGCCAGTATACCTATATGCTTCAATGTATTTGTTCACAAACCAGCTGTTTGGGTTGTTTACATATTTTGGATATTATTATACATGTTCATATAAGTATTAGGTGAACACTTATTGCCTTTGGTGGGAGTAAATATCTGGAAATATTGGAAAATATGATAGGTGTATAGAACTTAGGCCCTTTATTTTTGTATTATTCTTTTATCAAATATAATATATATATAATATATTTTAAAGACATAAATTTCCCTCTATATACTCCATAAGGTATACCATTCATACATATTTCGATGACATGTATATTTATTTTCATTCTACTTGATTTTTTGCCTAATGTTCTAGTTGTAATCTTTATTTGCTTAATTTCCTTTTACTGTTAGGGACTGTTTTTCATGAGTTTCAGTTTATTTTTTGATCAGATAACACAGTGTGTGTTATTTACATCATTTTATAGTTAATGATACTTTTAGGGCCTCATATATGATTCACCATGATTAAGGTTCCAAGTGTACTTGCAAATAAAAAAAAATACATATTTTACTAATTAGGTGGAGTAGCCTGTAAAGGTTAATTAGATCGAGTTTGCTGATAGTGTTGTTCAAATGTATACCTTTTTTTTTTTTTTTTGCAGTTTTCAGCCAGGGCTGGTTTGAACTCACCCTTGAGGGGCCAGTGTCCCCACTCCTTGAACCACTCCTCCCTGTTCAAGTGTACATCTTTACTGATTTTTCATTTACTTAGTCTGTTAATTGAGTGGAGTGTTAAAATTCCAAAACTATAATGGTATATATTTTTTATTTCTCCTTTCAATTCTGTTAGTTTGCTTTGTGTGTTTTGAAGCTCTTTTATGATGGGCATATATTTTGTGGATTGTTACAGACTCTTGATGAATTGACTCTTTATCCATGTGAACTGTTCATCTTTATACCTAATGATTAATACCTTATACCTTATGTATACCTAATTCTTTGATCTAAGGTCTACTTTTTCTGAGAGCCACCTTAGCGTTTTCTAAAATTACTGTTTCATAGTTTATTTTTCTACCCCTTTACATTAACTTAACTACTTTTAAAATATCTGCATCTTCATACTAGTTCATGTGTTAAAGATACCATATCATTGGGTTTTACTTTATTATCTAATTATCCCATTGCAAAAGCTCAGTCTTATAATGTGTGGTTCAGCATTATAACCTCCAGCAATTTGTGGTTATTTAAATGTAAATTAACTGAAATTAAATAAAATTTAAAATTCACAAGATAATAAAGGAAAAAATCTAGGTGACCTTGGCAATGAGTATGTAGCTACAACATCAAAAGTGAAATCCATGAAAGAAAATAATTACCATTAGACTTCTTTAAAGTTTTAACTTCTGCTGTGTCAAACACTGTTAAAAGAAGAAGACTAGCCACAAACCAGCAGAAAATATTTGTAGAACTTATATCAGATAAATAATTTGCGTCCAAAACATGTAAAAAACTCTTAGAACTGAAAACAACCCAACTAAAAGACAGGCAGAAGACATATAGATAGTAAAATTAAAAAAAAAAAAAAAAGAAAGAAAGAAAAGAAAGAATGAATGAAGGAAAGAAAAAAAAATGATGCCCCACATCATAAGTCATCAGGGAAATGAAAATTAAAATGAAAGCAAGATATGTCTACACACATATTAGAATGGTTAGAACTCACGGACAATACCAAACAATTGTAAAGATGTCTAGTGGTAGGAACTCTCATTCATTGTTGATGGGAATGAAAAATGGCAGTCAGTTTGGCAGCTTCTCCTAATAGGATTTTACCATGCAATCTAGCAATCAAGTTCAAATCAGCTTCAAAAGCTGTGTACACAGAAAAGCCTGCACACAAATATGTGTAGCAGCTTTATTCATAGTTGCCAAATATTGGAAGCAAAGGAAATTTCTGTAATGGATGAATAGATACACTACGATATATTTATGCCATGTAATATCACTCAGCAACCAAAAGAAATGAGCTACCCAGACATAAAGACAGGGAAGAAACTTATTTCCATATTGTAAATGGAAAAGACGGTCTGCAGTCTGAAAGGGCTACATATTGTATGATTTCAAATATATGACATTGTAGTAATGGCAAAACCATAGAGACAGACAAAATAATAGTGGTTACCAGGGACTGGGAGGGCTGGAACAAGGGCTGGATAAGTGAAGTGCTGGGCATTCTTATGACAGAAACTATTCTGTATGATATAGTAATGGTGGATATGTGATGCTATGCATTTTTTCAAAACCTGTAGAAAAACCCTTTTGTATAGTACAAAGTGAATCGCGATATAATCCATTGATTTTCACTAAAATTATGTGTCCATAAAGTTTGAATCTTGGTGGCCCTCCCCTCCAAATTTGTATGTTGTAACCTAACCAAATGTGATAGCATTAAGAGGTGGTTCCTTGGGAAATGATTCAGTCATGAGACCTCCATCCTCATGAATGGAATTAGCACCCTTATAAAAAAGGCTTTAGGAGGCCGGGCATAGTGGTTCACACCTGTAATCCTAGAACTCTGAGACGCCAAGGCAGGTGGACTGCTTGAGCTCAGGAGTTTAAGATTGGCTGGAGGAAGAGTGAAACCCCATCTCTACTTTAAAAATAGAAAGAATAGATGGGCATTGTGGCGGGTACCTGTGGTCCAGCTAATTGGGAGGCTGAGGTAAGAGCGTTGCTTGAGTCCAGGAGTTTGAGGTTGCCGTGAGCTTTGGCTCTACAGCACTCAACCCATGGTGGCAAAGTGTGAATCTATTGCATTAAAAAAAAAAAAAAAAAGAAAGAAAGAAAGAATTGCTTTGAGGAGCTCCCATGCTCCTCAGCCATGTTAAGACACAGGAAACACCATCTATGAGGAACAGTCTCTTACCAGACATAAAATCTGATAAAATCTGCAGGAGTCTTGATTTTTAGACTTCGCAGACTCTAAAACCATGAGTGATAAATTTCTGTTGTTTAGAAATCACTCAGTTTAAAATATTTTGTTATAGCAGCCCAAGGAGACTAATGTACCAATATTGGTCCATCAATTGTAGCAAACGCACGGTACCAAAATAACATATAATTAATGGAAAAACTGGGGGCAGAGAAAGAAGGAGTACGTGAGAATCCTTTTATGTTCATTTATTCTGCAAACTTCAATTTGTTTAGGAAATAAAGACTATTGAAAAAATTTAGCTCCTCTGTCACACCAGCACGTTTAGCATTCAACAGCCACACTGTGTTGGACACAGAAAATACAGAACACTCTAATTATCTCAGAAAGTTTTTTTGAAAGACACTGTTAGGCCATTAGCCTAACAGTGAATGTGTTTATTAATGCTGTTGGCTTCAGTCTACCACTTTATTATTTTTTTCTATTTTCTCTTCTGTTCCTTGTTTCTCTTTACTTTTGTGTTTTTGTTTACTGGGGCTTATTTATACTTCATTTTATTCCCATTATTAATTAGCTATTATTTGTGTCTTATTTTAGGTGGCTTATCTACAATATATGTCTTGAATTTCTCATAGCCTATCTTCAGATAACAGTAGATCATTTAACATATAATGTGCAACTTACAAAAAATATATATATATACGCATATATATATAGGACTGATTTTGAACCCCCCAACTCCAGGGTATGGGGCCAGCACCTTACTCCTTTGAGCCACAGGTGCCGCCCAACTTACAAAAATATAACTTACATGCGGGCGCCTGTAGTCCCAGCTACTCGGGAGGCTGAGGCAAGAGAATCGCTCAAGCCCAGGAGCTGGAGGTTGCTGTGAGCAGTGTGATGCCACGGCATTCTACCCAGGGCGATAAAGTGAGACTCTGTCTCTACAAAAAAAAAAAAATATATATATATATATATAACTTACAATCAAAAAAATAGAATTACATGTGCAGCTTATAATATGCTTCAGTTCCACCCACCCACTTTGCACTATGGCTGTCCTATATTTTATTTTTAATAAGTTACAACCTCATCTTCATTCTCATTAGTTTCAATTTAAGCAGATATTTATATTTTTTCTAGAAATGCTGATTTGTTGGTTGATTACATCCAAAAGAAACACGGCACATGATTATAGAGTGAGTTTGTGTCCAGGTGACAAGGACTCACTATATGAGTTTTCTCAGTTTTATTCTAAGAAAAATGTCTTATGCATCTTTGTATCTCAGCATAATACTTTGGAATCACATAGTGATGATATTGCACAATTTTGTGAATATATAAAAACTGTGTGGTATACTTTAAAGGGGATCAGATAGTACACAAATTAAATCTGAAAATTACTTTTAATAACATTTGTGCAAAATGGTATGGTAAAATTATGTGTTAAGGAAAACTTTCTATGAAAACAATATTTTTTATTTATCTAAATCTCTGTTTTCTTATTTTTATTCTTATCTTCAGGTTCTATATACTTTCTCGATTATTTTTGCATAATCTATAATCTGATGACATTTAAATGCCTTTTCAAAAGTTTCTTGGCAAAAACTCCTCTTAGCTTTAGTTTGTCTGGGAAATTATTTGTCTTGTCTTTTATTATAAAAGGATTTTAGTAAAATATAGAATCATAGCATTACTTAATTTTTCTATCAGAATGTTTAACATACCCTTCCATTTTCATATTGTTTATGAGAGGATATAATTTTTCTCTGTTCTGTACTTTTTTTCTCTCTGAATTCCTATTTTAACCTTTGATTTTCATAAATGTGAATTTAATATGCCTTCCTGCATTCATCTGTGCTTTCTTTTTTCTTTCATTGGTTTTCCTGAGATTCTCTGAACTGTGATATTTTAGTTTTAATTATAATTGGAAACTTTTCAGTACTATCTTTTCATTCCCCTGTTAGCCTCATACTTCAAATATATACTCTGTGTGTACCTGTGTGCGTGTTTCAAACCACTTTAGGTCATAAATGATCTATTTATTTCATCCATTTCTTTCTTTCCTCCCTTGACTTAGTGATATATTCTTCTGTAGCCTCCAACCTACTGTTTAATCCACTTAAAATTTCTCATCTGACTTTCTGTATTTTTCATATCTAAAAGTTTCTATTTACTTTATATCCCCATTTCTTTCCTCTTTATGTTTAACATTTAAGGATTATGTTCAAAATAAATTTTAAAACCCCTGTCTTCTAATTATAACATCCATCATTTCTCTGCCTGTTTCCACTGACTGATTTCTCTCCTGGTTCCTGGGCAGGTGTTGCTGCTGTTCAGACATCTGATAATTTTTGAAGAACTTTCATATACCCTTACATATTCACCATTTCCAGCATTCTTCATTCCTATATTCAGTTTTAAGATGCCACTTGGCTTATTTTTCCATATTCTGAAGCGTTTCCTATAATATATACATATTTTTAATGTTAAGTCCCTTGGTTAAAAATTGCTCTCAGGTTTTGTTTGAAAAAATCTGTGTGGATATTATATTTATGTTGCTAAATGCCTGATTTTGTTGGTTTTTTTTGTAAAGAGTTTGTTTTAATGTGGTTCTGGCAGACAGCAAACAGTAACTTTATAGGCAAATGATATCAATTCTTCTGAAAATTTTTGTAAACACTTTTAAAAGGAGTGTATAGACCAGGCTTTTCTCTCCATGTAGATTTTCTCCAGTCTTTGGGGCTCTCTACTACCTAAAGTTCAATGAAGTTTCATTACTCTAACTATGTGAGAACTGAATGTTTTTCCAGTCCTGTGAGATACCGGGGAAATATTCAGCACACTGGTCATTAGTAATTATTTTTCAGACTCCATGTCTCAAACAGTTCAAAAGAAATTCGTTTAATCAAAACATTCGTATCTTTGCAATATTATGAAATAAATAAAATATATATTAAATATGTACATTAAATATATAAGGTAGACATAAATTTATCTGAAGTTTACTATGTTAAACTATTTTAAACTGCACACAAACTTTATGTTCACCTTGTACTTAATATATGTTGAATATGTATGATATAGATGTATATTGAATATGCATAAGATATATATTGATGTATATTATATATGTACAACCTCTCTTGAATGCCCAGCTCAAATAAGAGTCTCCAGTAACTTTCCAAAAGGAATGAAAAAATCAGCACATTGTACACCACAAATGCATTAATGTATGCAGTTATGATTTAATAAAAAATATGAAATAAAATAAATTGTTAAGAGAAAAGGAAAAAAAGAAGGAAACAGGTTTATACAATCTATAGCTTGTGCCAATTGACTGCCCTCAAATTGCAAAATAAAAATAAGGTAAGGAAGTGAGTATTATGTGAAAAGTCATTACGTGCTAGAAGGTTAATATATTGTCCAATATCATTCGTGTCACTGAATCCTTAAAATAATGTGATATTATAAATTAAATAAATGATAAGCCTCTATAATTTGATCTGCTATCTTGTCTGTGTACTATTTGGCAACCTCATTATGCAAAAACACTTTTTTTGATACCTTAGTAAGATAGAATTCATATACTGTACCCATTTGGTATGTATAATTCAATAGTGTTTATTACATTCACAAAGTTATGCAACCATCCCTTGTAATCAATTTTGTGCCCCACAGAGAAATCTGGCAGCTGTTAGCAGTCACTTCTCCTATCTCCCTCAGTTCTCCCCCACTTCTCTCCCATTGAGACAACCATCAAAGTTTTGCCTGTTCTAAAGATTTTATATAAACAGAATTAGACAATATGTGGGTTTTGTCACTAGATTCTTCGACTTAGCATAATTTTTTCAAGATTCTTCCATGCAGCAGTATGTATCAGTATTTCATTCTTTTTTGTGAGAATAATATACCACTGTATGATTGTACCACGTTTTATTTATTCATCAGCTGATAAACATTTGTGTTGTTCCCAGTCTGGGGCTGTCATGCCTAACGCTGTTATTAATATTCATGTACACGTTTATGTGTAAACATATGTTTTTATTTCTCTTGGGTACATGCCTAGGATTAGAATTGCTGGGCCAGATGGTAATTCTATGTATAACTTTTGTAAGCTATTGCAAGACTTGTTCAAAGCAACTGTATCTTTTTTGCATTCTCACAGAGCATAAGGGTCCAGTATCTTCACATTCTCCCAAGAACATCTCTTTTTGATTCTTATCATCATAGTGAGCATGAAGTGGTATCTCTTTGTGGCTGTGATTTGCATTTACTTAATGATCAATGATATTTAACATCTTTTCATGTGGTTATTGACAATTTATGCGTATTATTTAGATAAGCTGTCTACTCAGATAAATTTTTAATATTTTTATATAGAAAGAATAGATATCATCAATTATCTCTTCCAGAATGTTTTTTTAAGTTTTTGTTTTTGTATAAAACAAAGCATTGAATTAAAACATATTGCTGCATATTATACTGCTAGAGATTTTCCTTCATAAATTTCATCCCATGTGTGATTTTCATCAAGTTATCTCTCTTTCCATCTCCCTCCTTACCTGCCATCCTGTATATTATTTTATTATAATTAATTATTTATTTATTTATTGCAGTTTTTGGCCAGGTCTGGGTTTGATCCCGCCACCTCTGGCATATGGGGCCGATGCCCTAGTCCTTTGAGCCACAGGAGCCGCCCCTGTATATGATTTTAAATGCTGAATAACTCATATATTCCTAATAGGAGAATAGGATCCATTTAAGCAGGCGTTGTGAGAACTGCATTTTATTTCATTTTAATGTAATACTTATTGCTTTCAAAAGATTAAGAGGATACAAATATTTCTGTTACATGAATATGTTACCTAATGCTTAGGTCAGGTCTTTTAGTGCCTGACACCAGAATAGTGTTCATGGAACCCAGCAGGTCAGTTTTTACCCCTGTCCTCCCATCCTCACCCCTTCTTATTTTCTAGTGTCCTTTCCATGTCTTTTTGCAGGTGTGCACCCACGCCTGGGCTCCTATTCATTAGTGAAAATATGTGGTCTTTGTTCTTTTATCTCTATTCTGAGATAAATCACTTCATTTCTATCCAAGTTACTGCAAAAGACACTATCCATTCCTTTTTCTGGCTAAGTAGTACCCTGAAGTATAGTGTGTAAACCACATTTTCTTTATTCACTCATGAATTGATGGGTTGATTCCACATCTTTGCAATTATGAATTGTGCTGCAATAAACATTAGCGAGCAGGTGTCTTTG
Organism: Arctocebus calabarensis; assembly: GCA_963573935.1. NCBI lineage: Eukaryota > Metazoa > Chordata > Mammalia > Primates > Lorisidae > Arctocebus > Arctocebus calabarensis. The sequence continues at coordinate 25,046 of CAUYON010209688.1, read as the reverse complement.
TTTGTTTGTTTGTTTTAGTAAATTTATTTCAGGTTAATATGAGAGTTCAAAGAACCAGCTCAAAATATGTGATTTTGTTAGGTAGAGTCCCTCTTGTGGTTATGTCCCCCACACAAAAAGTGTGGTGAACACCCCACCCCATGCCCGTTCAGTGAGAGCACCCAAGCCCCTCCTCCTTCCTCATCACCCTCCGCCCAACTTGAATCGCAATGAGTGTTTCTCCTTGATGGGCATGCATCAGATTGTCTGCTGGTTTCATGCTGTTATTGAGTATGTTGGATAATTATCTTTCCATTCTTGGGATACCTTACTAAGATGAATGTGTTTTCAACTCCATCCAGGATATTTGAAAAGTCATCATTTTTCTTATGGCTGAATAGTATTACATGGTGTGCTTGGACCACAATTTGTTAATCCACTCCTGAGTTGATACTCATGTAGGTTGTGTCTACATCTTGGTGATTGTAAATTGAGCTGTGATAAATAATCTAAAACAAATGTTCTTGTGATAAAATGATTTTTTTTTTCTTCCAGGTGGATGCCTAGTAGTGGGATTGTAGGGTCAAATAGAAGATGTAATTTGAGATCTTTGAGGATTCTCCATATTTCTTTCCAAAGAGGCTGTATTAGTTTGCAGTCCCATTAGTGGAAAAGTGTTCCCCTCTCTGTACATCTGTGCCAGTGTCTGTACCTTTGGGACTTTGTGATGTGGCTCAACCTTACTGGGGTTAGGTGATATCTCCGGATGGTTTTGATTTGCATTTCTCTGATGATTAGGGATGATGAGCATTTTTTTCATGTTTGTGAACCATTTTTCTGTCTTTCTTAGAAAAAGTTCTATTCACGTCAGTGATATATAGGATTGTTAGCTTTTTTTGTTATTGTTGATTAATTTGAGTTCAATAAGAATACTTCTTTTCCTTTGGGTAGGTATGTAGTAATAGGATTGCTGAATTGAATGGTAAGTTAACATATATTTCTTTGAGGACTCTCGATACTGTTTTCCATAAAAGCTGTACTAATTTGCAGTCTCCTAACCCAGTGCATTAGCATTCTTTTTTCTCTGCATCCATACCAGCAACTTTTTTAATTTTTTTACATTTACTTTTTTTTTTTTTTACTTTTACTGCCCATTCTGACTACAATAAGGTGATACCTCATTGTAATGTTAATTTGCATTTCCCCAATGATGAGTGACATTTAGCTTTCTCCATGTGTTTCTTGGCCATTTGCCAATAAACTTCTCTTAATATTTTTTGCACACTTTATAGAACTGAGTTTTATACTTAACTATTTTTCATTATGACAAAATAACTTTAAATATACTATATTAGATTCTACCTCTACATATTTCCAATCTTCTTTCTCCCCCAATGCCCACATACTTTGATTGCTAGGGCTCAGAAGATACACTCATGTTAGGAAATGGCATCGGTCCTTACCTTTGTGCTATAATGTCAGACAAGTCAGCAAAGATGTCATGGAGAAGTATTCCTGGAAGCTATTCCTATAACAGGAAACCAAAACTAACTCAATTATATTGACATACATCATGGTAAATCATATAAGTATATTCTATTTAAATAAAAATTAAATATATTCTCAATTCAATTTCCCCTTAGCTGGAAAGTAATAGATACTCTAATACCACCTGACATGAGATAAAGTGTGAGGCGGGACAAGTCAGAACAGAAAGAGATTTGGTCTTAATTAATTGTGGGCAAAATGTTTTCATTTGACCATTTTGTAAAACCATGGGACCATGGGATGATATTGCACAAAGATATTGATGCGGATACTTTCTATGAGTCCTGGCACTGGAAGTATGTGGGTAAAGAAGAATTAATCCAGTTTATTTAGGGAACCTACTAAATATCAGGGTATGATTTTATTTCTGACTCTCATCAATGAAAAGAAGTCCTAAAATGTTATTGATGCTCAAATAAATTACGTGGGTTAGTTTTATCTTTTAATTAAAAGAACTCAAAGATAAAGACCTAGTGTTATTAAAGAGTAGAACAGAAGCAATCTGCTTCTTACTGAATTTTTTTTCCAGTTTAATTTCCATAAAGAAAGTGAAAAAAATTACATTCCATTACTCATCTTGTGACAATGAAGTGATTAGGTATTTTTACATGCATCATTGTTTTTGATATCAGAGCTTTGTGAATGTTTTTGATGTTGTTGGCATTGTTTTTTAGTTGTAATTATTGCCATTTTCATCATCATTATTTTACTATTTCTATTACATGATGAGAATTATGAATAAAAAGATGAAACACCTTGCTTAGTGTCATCTAATTTGTATGCTACGGAGCAGAATCCAGGAATATCTCCCACTCCAAAGTTGATACTCAAGAGATGGTGCAGTTAAAATTATTTTTCTCTTCTTTGTTGACAAAATATAAGAAATAAAACCAAAAAGGGAATAATCATACCTGCTGTTTAACAAATAATGATAAAGGAAATTCATGTAACTATTATCAAATTTAATAAATTGATTATTAAGAGTCCCCATTTAGCCTTACCTAATAGTAGCCTCATCACTTTCCAGTAAAAGTAAACTCTGTCATGAATATTATGACAATCATTTATTTTTTCCTTCTATTTTTACCACTAGTAAAATATATCTATATTATCTATAAATGATATACTATATATTGATCTAAACAAAATGACATAGTTTTACCTTCATTGAACTTTATATATGTGGAATCTTAATATATTTATTTTTATGCCATTTTTTGCCAGTGTGATGTAAATGACAGGATTTTATAATGAATAGCTAAATGTACTCATTTTCAATGTTATATCTTTAACAAATTTATGTGAATATACCAAAATTTATTCACATTCACATTCTACTGCTGATGGATTTTGAGTCTTTCATTTTCTGTTACAGAAAATGTTGTTGTGAGCATTTGCGTTGAATACTGTTGTTTTAGTGAAAGGTTTCTCTGAGGACATTGTTAGGAATGATGGGGAGAAAAGTAAGCATCTTCAGTGTTACTAAATCATACCAAACACTTGTCCAGAATGGGTGTGAGTGATAACAATGGTTTTTCTTTGTCCTTCACTTCCTCTTTCCCTCTTTGGTTCCGTCCTTTCTTCCTTTCCTCCTTCCTTATCTTTGTTTTCTTCCCTTCTTCCTTCCCTCTCTTGTACCCTCGCCCTCCCTTCCTCCTCCCTCCCATCCTCCCTCCCTTCATCTCTCTCTCCCTCCCTTCCTTTCCTTTTTCCTTCCTTCCTCTTTTCCTATGAGAAAAACAGAACGTTGATTATTAGGAGTCCTCATATAGCCTTACCTAATAGTAGCCTCATCACTTTCCAATGAAGGTAAAGTCTGTCAGAGCTTACAGAATGTTTTTTTCATCACAATTATTTTAGTAACTGCACAAGTCTCATTGACGGTGTCAATTTTGTTAATAAATATGCCTCATCCTAAGTGTGTGAATTACAGAACCCAATATAGATCAATTATGCTTTTTTACCTTTGCTTTTCCCTTCATTTTTGGAGCGAACTGGAGGTGCTGCCTTTTAAGATTGCCTACCAAAGGGATGTAGATGTAGAGAAGTTAGTAGACCTCTTCACCAACCAGAGGGGCCTTTACTGAAGTAAAAGATGTCGAGCTCCACAGAAAAATAAACAAGGGAATTAAAGAGGGATGGAGATAGGGCTGGGTGCCTGATTCTAGTTCTGGGCATGCTATCATGTAGTTTATACTTCATATCTAGAAAGTTCAAAACAGTCTTTAAATCACATAGTCAGCACACAGGAATACTTGAGAGTCTGGATACACTGTGTGTAAAATATACAGCTACTACATAATGCAAGAGTCTCTGAGGTAAGTTGAAGAAAAGGACCTCTTCTACAATGTTCCAGTAAACATTCTTATTCCCGTGTGAGTTTCATTTCCAACAACCTAATATACGTAGTATCAATCACAGAAATAGCCAGATTGAGATAATGTATATGTCCTGAACATTTGGCATGTGTTTTCATGAGACCAAATTTCCCATGAGGTTTAAAGAGGGAAGGATAATCCAAATACCTTGAAAGAATTGGTATTCAAAAGAAACCTATTTTCACTTGTAAATATTCCACAGACTACCACAAGGAAGACTTAATGGACAGCCCACATTCTACATTACACTAGGAGTGATTTGACCTTACACACAGAAGCAACATCATTTCAAACACTGAGCACCATCCTACAGGTCAGCAGGGGTGAAATTACAGTCTGTGCTGTTTGGAGAGACAATGACTACAATACTGAATATACCCATGTGCAGACGCTATATGAGAAACAGCTGTTGAAAATATCGGAAAGCGTGTTCTCACATATTAAGCCTATAGAAAGAATGGTCTATAATGAAATTGGATACCCTAGGCCTAATATGTAGAAGAAAGATCAATTCCGGACTCTTAATGATTATGTCTGGACTATTGTGGTTGTCCACATGATTCCATCCTCAGTATAGTCTTTAATATGAATCTTAGTCATATAATAAACATGGTTCTCCAGGTGACTGCCACAATCAGGGTCAAGGGAGTATAATGTCAGCATCATATGAGGCACAAACTGTGGAGCAAGACCATCTGGAATAAGACTTGGCTCTGCTAAACTGTGATCTTAGACATCTGTTTTTAAACCCTTCCATGTCTGTTTATTCAGATGACTTTTGTAACAACATACTTACTACAGGTGATGATGTTATGAAAAGACCTGTCATATAATAGGTGCTCAATTAACTGTTAACTTTTTCCACCTTCTTATTCTGTTCTTCTTCATATTGTTATTATCATTACTATTATTCCACTCTCTTCTTTTAAATCTTTTACCTAGAATAGATTCAAAGCCCTTTGTATTTCATTTTGATATATGACTTCTGACTTTTCTCTAGCCAAATTTTTATTTTCCATCTCTCCTGTTTTATGCCTAATTGTCCACACCACCTGCAGTTGCCCTGAAATTCTTTTTTTCTGTTCTTGAGACACTGTCTCATTCTATGCCCTCAGTAGAGTACTGTGGCATCCTAGTTCACAGCAACCTCAAACTCTTGGGCTCAAGTGATCCTCCTGCCTCAGCCTCTTAAGCTAGCCTGTAGCAGGAACTACAGGCACCTGCCAGGACACCCAGTTAGTTTTTCTGTTTTTATAAGAGACAGGTTCTCACTTTTGCTCATGCTGGTCTCAGAACTCCTGAGCTCTGATGATCCACGAACCTGAGCTTTCTAGAGTTCAAGGATTATAGGCATGAGCCACCAACTCTGGCCTCCCTGAAATTCTCTGCTCCCCCAATCATATGTTTCTTTGTAGATGCTAGGTTGAACCTACCCCCTTCCTTTCTTTTTCTTCATGCTGTAGCAAAATGATTGCCTATTACATTTTCTATTAAATCCCTGAGGGAAAAATGAATACCTCCATCAACTACACCAAATTTGTAACTTATATGAATTTCTAATATTGGCTGTATTATTACAACATATGATTTTTTTTGTCCTCTCCAAGAGTAGATTGCAAGTCCTTAGACTTATACCTTTAGATGCACTCACTTAATGCAAGGCTCGTTGAACTGTAAAACGTTTGATTAGAAAAAAAAGAATGTCTCATAAGTAGAAGAGCACATCATTAGAAAGGAAGTTTTCTCCCAAAGTATCCTGCTACCTTATCATCCTCAGACAGTCCATTCCATTGTCTGTTTCAGACAGAGTTTCATTCACCGTATTTAGAATTCTTTGAAATTACTGTACTAATTCAACTGTTTACTTGGCTTGGGGTTGACTGTTTTTATTTATGCGTGGTTTTTTTTTTTTTTTTTTTTGCCTTTCTCTACTATTGTGAACTACTTCAGGAATAAGAACTACTTCTTAATTATTAAATAATATGTCCCCTACTCCTAGGCCAGGCCTGACTCAGAATAGACACTCAATGAACAGTTGTAGAACTTAAAATATTGATATACACAGTCAAGCTTAGACTTAGTCATTTGTCAAGAAGAACTTGGAAAATAATTTAGCGGTGGACTTGGGATTTGTACTGTTCCCCAACCTAGAGTCACCCTCTGGATGCTAGCACCATAGAGTGAAAATAAACACACTGAAATTTGTTTTACGGAACTCATCCTACCCCATTGCACCCTCCCCTCCACCCCCAGCCCCGTACATTTCCCTTCTGCCAATTATGGGAATCGTCTGTTCTTTATCCTGTTTAGTTGCTGAGCTTTTCTTGGCCACACATGCCACCCAGAGCCAGCCCAGGCATTAAGCTAACTATCTGGCCTTCATTAGCTGCCTCCAATCCACTCCCCAGAAAACATCTCCAGGCCATAAAATGCATCTGTGTGTTGTTTTTATTAGGTCGTCTTATTGAGCAGATTCTGATGGCTCTAGAAAAGGTGTGTTTCCTCTGCCAGCCTTAATCTGTTCCAATGCTATTACAGGCAAGACCCATCCATAGTGCTATTTCTGTGCTTTAATGTGCCGTTTCAGACCACATCGTTCATTCTGTGGATTTGCGTGTGGGCAATTTGTAAGAGCCACCTAATCGCTCATCTTTAACATGTCGCTGGTGAGATTCAAATGCCTTACACAGATGTCTCCTGCCCTATTTCAGACTTCTTAATCCTCACCAGACCTTTCCCAAAGAGGGGCTGATGCACACGTGGTCCACGTCACCAATGGCCTCCTTCCTCAAATGATGCTCCAACCGCACAACAAGTTGGCTCTCTCCAAACACAGTTGTTTTTAATTCCAGGCTAAAAAAGGGAAGAATTTTTTTCATTATCCCTCCTTTATGATGCTTAAATTCCCTCTATTTTTTTCCCAGATATAGATGTCTAATCTCTGCTTGAACAATTACATTCATCTTCCTAAGGTCATTTCTTATTTTGTGTCCAGGGTGGGATGTTAAAGCAGAGGCACTCAACTTTCAATTGTTTTTTTTTTTCTTTTTCTATACTGAGACACAATCTGCCTCCTTTTAAATTCCTTTAACTATCACTCCTTGTATCTCAGAACATCAATATCATTGCCTGCCACCTTCAGCCCAAATCCTGTTTACTTCTTTTTCTAGTTATTTCCTAATTACTTTTTCTTTAGAGATGGTGGTTAGACTATTCATAACTCCAAATAGACTTGGAGAACATTGTTTATGACTGAGAATTCTTCTCCATGAAATAGTAGCTATTGCTAAGGATACAGTGTAAGTTCATGATTAATTTTAAAAAGCTGTGAAAATCTTTCTTTTATTGGCAGAAAATCAGAACACTAGAAAACCCCCTTTCTCTTCGACTGCCAGCTTCCTTCTCTAAATCCCTCACCGATGTTTGAAGGCTTGGGGCTTATTTTTCACTCCATTTCCCTTTTCCAAAGTGCATCAGAAATATAGGCACGAGGTGGCTGATATTCAAAAGGATACCCAGGGAGCAGTGGGGAGAGAGGAAAAGAAGCCAAACCAAACACACCTCCTATTTCATTCTCGCGGAGAGGGTCCGCTGCCCCAGATCCTCCAAACAGCTAGTTGCTACTGTAGGGTAAAATGTTCCCCAGGAGCTGGGCCTTCACAGAGCTACATTATTTCAGGCCACTCTGTCTTATACTGCATTAGTAGTTTGTTAATTGGTATCCTTGTGGCTTAAAAAAGTCATATAAATCCAGAGAAATCTGTGGGCAGTCAGCTAACCCAGAAAAAAAAAAATGCATTGTGGCACTGCGCAAAGCCCTGGAGGATCAATAGGAGTTATCCGGGCAGAGATGTCATTGTATTTATATTACACACCTTGCCTGTTCAAGCTGTTACCAGGTTTTCTTGATCTGACACGTGAGACTGAGGACAAAGCCAAGGTCAGACACCACGAGGTAAGCTGGAGGCGGAAGCATTTTGCATCCTTGTGACTAGCTTGTCTGAACCTCAGGAAGAGTCTCGGATGGTTCTGAGTCACTGACTCAATTGCAATACTATTTAGCAAGATAAAGTGCTATTTTTATCAAGGATCTGGAGGCAGAAAATCTAGGGAGAAACACACTTTATGAGTGTGTCACTTTATGGTTTTTCTCATATTAGTTCACGCTGCAATATGACTTCCCATAACTAGGTCAAGGTCAGATCAGTTCATATTGGTTCTCAATTTCCTCTCTGAACCCTTATCTGATGTGATGAACAATGACTGTGAAAAAGAGAAAAATAAAAATAAAAGGAAGAATTGACTTTGGTTAAAAAAAAGATTCTTAGTGTAGTGTATTAAATCACATACATAAAAATAGATAGTAATGAAATGCAAGGGTCAAATGGATATAATGGGGAAAAGAGATAAGTCTTGCTATTTAAGTTAGTGACAGAAATCTGCCTCAAATTGATAGACCCTTTAATAATATTTTTTGGATTTTTGAAGGATTGCAACTTTTTCCCACTGATATAGTCTATGTGGTGTGTTGTAACAAAATAAAAAAATAAAAATAAAACAGCTAAATGTCTGTTTAAACAAACAAGAAAGATTAATGGTTCTAGTTGAGATATGTCTTTATCTTATTTCAAAGCCTCATCTTGACTGTTTTTTCAGCTTGGCTTAGACTTTACCTCTTTCATGTTTACATGGATGGAGCTGGAAAATATTCTTCTTAGCAAAGTATCCCAAGAATGGAAGAAAAAGTATCCAATATATTCAGCCCTACTATAAAACTAATTTATAGCTTTCATATGATTATAGCAGAATATGGGGAAAGGGGCAAGGGAAGGGAGGGGAGAAAGGAGGATTGGGCAGAGGGAGAGTAATTGGTGGGTCCACACTTACGGTGCATCATAGAAGGGTATAGGTTAAACTTATTAAATGTAGAATATAAATGTCTATACACAATAACTAAGAAAATCCCATGAAAGCTATGTCAATTAGTTCAATAAAAATACTTCAAATTGTATATAAAACCAACACATTGTACCCATGATTGCATTTATGTACACAATCATGATTTAATTTAAAAAAAAAAAAAAGCCTCATCTCTTCACATTTCTTTTCTTTTGCAGTTTTTTTTTTTTTTTTTGGTCAGGGCCAGCTTTGAACCCACCACCTCTGGTATATGGGGTTGGCATCCTACTCCAGGTGCCCCCTTCACATTTATTTTCTACTCCCAGATCTATAACGACTCCTCTTCCCTGTGGCTGTGCTGCCCAGTACAGCAGTTATTAGCCACACGTCCCTGTTGAACACTGGAAATGTCGTGAGTGTCACTAAGGAGGTGAATCTGGCATCTGAACCTAGCTGAGCTGTGAGTGTAAAATGCACACTGAATGCCGAAGACTTAATATGAAAAAGAATGTTTGTATCACACTGATAGCCCTTTATATAACTTACAAGTTGAAACAATAAATGGTTGGATATGTTAAGTTAAATATACAGTAGAGCTTCTGTAAGTGGAGGACCCAAAGGACTGCCAGAAACTGGTCAACATGTAGAGGTGGTCAACATAAGGAACTGGACCTACTGGATTGATATATACATATGGTGCATGTCCAATCTATGAAAATTAACTCAACGTAAGGAGGTGCTCGATGTAGGGAAGTGGTCACCTATGGAGGTTCTACTGTATTTTATTAAAGTTAATGTTAAATATTTCTTTTTCTTTCTGAATATAATTACTGGAGAATCAAAAAAAATTAAATATGCAGTTTGCATCATTTTTTTGTTGTTGATACAAATGCTCCTCTTACACTTTTATGTGACTTTTTAAAGCCTTCCTAGGGCCAGCTGTCATTCATTCATAAAACACTTAAACAAGCATTTGCTTCATTCCAGGCCCTGGGACAGTTTTTCAAATTTGGAGAATGCTGAAGGTATAGATTTTGGAGGTATCAGTTTATAAAATGAAAATCATAGCAATGGACTACAGTGCCCAAGGAAAATGGGTAGCAAATAAGAAAGAGAAATTACAATTCAAAACTCTTTACCATGATTTAGTTGGGTTAAAAAAAAAAAGAAAAAAGAAAGTGAGGATAAAAGAGAAAGGAATCTCTGAAAGCAATTGAGAAGAAATGGCAGGAGTTTCAGGAGGAGAATAAGAGAGAGCTTATTAAACGGGTTCTAAACAACCTTTGTGGAAAAAAGTTTACAATGGGTAGAGTGTTTCCTATTCCCAACTGATATTTAGCTTGGAATGCATGGTGACGATAATTATTGTAAAAAATATATATTTTGATACTATTTGGGGAAATCTAGTTCACTGAGCTTTATAGAGCATATTTTTCGGTTGTACCAAAGTCTGGGACATACAGATACTACTAAGCATGACATCTAAAGGTTTTCTACGTTAGCCAGTAAGATATGTCCACATGTTAGCATTGAAACAACTATCGCTAGAGTGAGAATAGGACAGTCTGTAGGGTCAGAGTGCAGTCAGACAGAGGAGGAAACACTCTCTGGAGGAAATACTTCTCGGATGTTAATGACAAGAGTCTTTGGAAAATTACCACTATTTCAATGGATTGAGATGGAAGCAAAGAACTCTTCCAATCTACAGGATTCCTGAATTTATGTGGATTTGGCTGGTAGGCTGACAACAATCCCAGCAAGTTCTTACAGAAACTGGAGGAATATGTGGAATAAAATGAGTTGAAGAAATGAAACCTAGGACGGTACCTGTGGCTCAAAGGAGTAGCGCGCCGGCCTCATATACGGGAGGTGGTGGGTTCAAAATCAGCCCCAACCAAAAAGAACGAAAGAAAGAAATGAAACCTAACAGTGGTCAAATAACATTTGCTAATTTGACTTCTGCTTGGCCTTTGCAAGCACCACTGCAAACATTCAAGATTGAGAGTAAAAGGGGAAATAATTAAAACAATGGTTAATGTTTGGGTGGGATGTTCAGAACCAATTTAATTAGATGAATGTCATCATGCAGGTGGTCCATTGGCAGAAGGAAAATAAAAGTTTGTCAATAGAGACATTTATTAGGAACACAGACTGTTATTTGAGGGAGTAACTTGGAAAATTTGAATATGAATCCCCTCCCAGCAACCTGGTCTCAGCTTTCAGAAGACAGAATTTACCAACCTGTACAGCAGATCTTTGAGGGAATGGCAGCTAATCCAGAGCCCTAATGGTGGTGTAGAGTCATGATTATTAGGAAGTGTTAAAAGCAGCCAATCCAGAGCCCTAATGGTTATGTAGAGTGATGATTATTAGGAAGTGTTAAAAGCAGCCAATCCAAAACCCTTAATGGTGATGTAGAGTCCATGATTATTAGGAAGTGTTGAAAGCACTGGCTGGGAGCTTATGTAAACAAGAATTAGAGCCACGACAGATAACTGAGGCAACTGGCATTTGTTAATATTCTGGGAGATAATGAATCTATAGCAAATGGAAATCTTAGCATTGACTCTTTCAGGCAGCTTAGCAGCAACGTCAGTACTAAAAAAATAGGGCACAGAGAGGAGGGTCACCAATATTTACTGAGCTCCATTTTCAAGTGGATTCACTCATTTAATCCTATGAAGGGGATATATTAAACCATTCTTCAGATCAAGAAATGGACTCTCAAAAAAAAGAAAGAAAAAATGGACTGTCAGGGATGAAGACAAAGGAAGTTGAACCCAGTCCTGAAATGGCTCCAAAGTCCTTGCATTAGGATTACATCAGTGTTAATTTATTTTCTCTTCTCTTTCTTATGAAAAACTAAGGGAAAATAATGAAAGATATATTTATCATTTATGAAAGTGCCACTTATATGCAATATATTAGTGTTGATGACCCTAATGTACATAATTTATTAATCCTTTGATACAAAAGATTCCATCCTATCCTGTCTGATGAATTTGGGGAATAAGAATGATTGCATTCAGGAATGAATGAGTTAATCAGGACTTTTCTCAGCTTCTTTTGAATGCTTTGTAATAAAAGCAGGCTGAGAAGCAGACTAGTGTTCTACTTCTTTAATGGCTTTTCAACCCCTGCTACACTTTAGAGTCACCTGGGGAGTTTTTAAAATAGCTCTCATGCTAAGACTCCACCTCCAGAGATTCTGATTTGATTGGCCTGGGGAAGGCACACTGGTGCTATTCAAATTCTCTCCCAGTGGTTCTGGGATGCAGCCAGAGTAACTCAATAGTGCCAGAGTTACTCTTTTCTAAAAAGTGGAAGGTGATCGAAATCACATTAATAGCCCGGACATACTTCTTTCATTTTAAAGTATTTCTTCCAACCAAAGAAATATTCACTCTGTTTAGATAAGTCTATTTCTAAGAGTTTCTGGTAGAACCTGCCCATAAGTATAGGTGTTCAGCTTCTGAATTCCTTCTGCCACCCGACGTCATTCTCTTCAAAGCTTCACAAGACTGGGCACAGTCAATATTCCATTATCATGTTGGTCAAGGAGGTGGTGACAGAGGTTACCAGACTGAAAGACCAATGAATGTTTAAGACTTTTTATTTCTCAATTTCTAAGAAGTTGAATTCCCTAGGGGAGAAGAGTAAATGGTCTTAAAAAGGAGTGGCTGGAGAAAGAGACAAGGGAAGATGAGGGAGTTACAGGGAGTTAGAGGAAGAGGGTGTTCCTTATGGATTGTCTCCAGAAGTTCTAAAATACACTGTGTGATTCTCCTACACAAGTCTTGGGTGACACAAAGATGGACTGAGCTAGATTCAGAGCTCTCTCTTTCTCTCTTTTTTAATAATTTGTTTTTCTATACTGATTTGTTTGTGCTTCAAGTACTTTGAATAACATAATGTGTAAGTCTACATTAGAGGAATATGATTGATGTGAGGGCAGAATTCGTAAATGTTCTGTGAAAGGTCATAATGAATTCCTGATCGCTGAGTTTGAGGCCTTCTCTTCATTAGCACCTGTGGATGTTGAGGTGAAGTAGAAACTGTGAGGAGGATTTCCCTGGTCCAACCCTGACAGCACAGGGAGACATGCCCTTTCTTGAAAAATACACCAATTCTGTGGCTGTTGAGTAGATTGCAGTATTCCAATTTAATGAGATTCAGAGAGGTCAAGCAGATTGCCTGGATTATCACCCTAAGTGGCTGAGCCAGGAATCAAATCCAAGGAGGTCCAGTTTCCATAACCAAACTGCAACTCTTTTTCCTCCTGTTATAGGCAAGAGAGAAATCTTAGGTAGCTAAATATAGCATGCTTTTTATTATTATTGTTGTTATTTTTATTTAACAAGAATTGTGTGTATTTATGGGATCCAGTGTAATATTTCATTACATATAGACAATGTGTAAGGATCATTTCAGGGCTAATTGGCTACACATCACTTCAAATATTTATCATTTCTTTGTGTTGGGAACACTCAAAATCCACTGTTCTAGTTATTTGAAAATACTTTTTTTTTCCCTAAAACCTCATCTGCAGGTTCATATACATTGAAATATCAAGTGGCATGTGGTAAAAAGAGGGCGTATATCCTAGGCCAGGGCAAGTAGCTACTTGAAGTATTATTTTCTACTAAGTTTAGGAGAAAAAAGAAAAAAAGGAATCAAGATGGTTTTCTTCTATTGCCTTGTTGTTAAAAGGTAATTTCCTTCTTGGTAGATGCCCACTAAGAAGATTGCAGGAACAAATGGGAGGTCTAGTTTGAATTCTTTGAGGATTCTCTATACTTTCTTCCAAAAAGGTTGTATTAGTTTGCAGTCCCACCAGCAGTATAAGTGTTCCCTTCTCTCCACAACCATGGTCAGTATCTGCACCTTTGAGTCTTGGTGACATGGGCCATTCTCACTGGGGTTAGGTGATATATCAGGGTGGTTTTGATTTGCATTTCTCTAATGATTAGGGATGATGAGCATTTTTCATATGTTTGTTAGCAATTCATCTGTCTTCTTTAGAGAAAGTTCTATTAATCTGTCTTGCCTATTGATACAGGGGATTGCTGGCTTTTTTTTGTTGCTTAGAGTTCTCTGTAAATTCTAGAAAAAACAGTTTATCATAAGGACATTTGCACTAGACTTTTTATTGCTGCTCAATTTACAATTGCCAAATTGTGAAAACAACCCAAATGCCCACCAATCCAGGAACAGATTAACAAGCTGTGGTGTATGTATACCATGGAATACTATACAGCCACTAAAAAGGATGGTGACTTTACATATTTTGTATTACTTTGGATGGGGTTGAAATACATTCTTGGTAAAGCATCACAAGAATGGAGAAGTAAGACTCCAATGTGCTTAATTCTGATATGAAGACAATTGGTGCTAGTACCTGGTAGGGGGAAGGGAAATGGGGAAGGGGAGAGAGAAAAGGGGGGTAACTCACCTCTTGGGGGCAGGACACTATTAATAGAGGAACTTCACCCAGCAAATGCAAGCAGTATAATCTGGTTCATTGTACCCTCAATAATTCCCCAACAATTAAAAAAAAAGATTAAAAAAATAAAAGGTCATTTCCTTCTGGAGAAGATCAGTACGTATCTCTTCTACCCCTCTGCCCACTCCCCACCCCAGTATTTCTGTTGTTTCTTAGGCTCTGAGTTAGTGGTTCTCAAAATTCAGCATGGTTAACGGTAACCTAGAGTGCTAAGAAAACAGGTTTTTGGCACCACCCCTGGAATTACCGATTCAAGTAGTCTAGGTAGAGCCCAAGAAATTGCATTTTCAACAAGTTTCCAGGTGACATTGCCACTGCTTAGTTAGAGATCAGCTTTGGAAACTACTGTTCTGGGGCCTATTAATGGTCTCAAATGTGGTGAAATGTAGTATCACGTGGCAACGGTAAAAAAAAAAAATTTGGCAGGCTGCCTAAATCATAATTTTGGACTAAATTATACTCCAGTTCTTTCCTACTTTTTCACTCTGTGAGGTTCCAAGAGCATAACAGTGGAAATCCAGGGATGCTTTAATCAGCCAAATCATTACATTGTTTTTGTCTAAATTCTTATACCACGTAGTGATAACACAGAATGGCTAGTCTTTTGAGAATGCTATGAGTTTTTGATGACATATTCATCCCACGCTAGAATAAAGCATGTCTTTGGCATCAAACAGATTTGGATGCAATTTTCAGATCCTTCATTTACGTGTTCGTGAACTGGAGATAACATAATTATTTGATTTTAATCATGATGAGACATCCCTGTCACATGGTGTCTGTGGTGCATTTAAATGTATTATTTCTTAAAATAGCATAGCAATAGTATCATTCATTCTTCATGTGTTCTACAAATGCCATTAATTTTGTTTCTCTGACACTTAAAGCACTTAATACCATAGTTATTTGTGGTAAAATATATTGTTTATGAAATGTGAAATATAAAGATTCTTTAAAAATCAAGGTATCATTGCATCATGCACATTAGGTGATACCTTGATTTTTGAAGAATCCTTATATTTCATGATGCGATGATATATTTCAAAACTATTAAGAAAAGAGGATAATTGTCTTACCACAGCAAACAAGTGAGGTGATGGATGTGTTAATCAGTTCAGTGTAAGCATTTCACATTATATATCAAATCAGTACACTTAACCCCACAAATGCATCAATGTACACAATTATGATTTAATAAAAAATTAAATAATAAAATCAAGGTATCACTGACTACAATATTCAAATGATGAAAGGCTGAAGTCTCCAAGGGCTCAATGACCTCATTTTTATGTTGATGATTTCATCAGAAGAGTGGGAAATGAGGAAACATTTTAATGTGAATTCCAGACCCACAGAGACATTAAACAAGACATCAGTGTTAAATTCCTTTCTTTATGTTGGAGGAAATAAGGCTTCTGGAAGGGTACACTGTGGAGTCAGATGCAGGGACTCTCCAAAAGTTGTTCATTAGCCATGTTTCTAGTTGAAAGCAAAAGCATTAGCTCCTGCTCGGGGCAAGTCAAGCAGGTGTTGAAAGCTCCTCCAAGTTAAGGCTGACCTGTGGTGAGGAGTGAGCTATCCAGGATCACACAGGCTGGTAGCCAGGGTCAGAGCTGATGGATTACTCCTGCCATGCAAGGGTGCTGGGCCAGCAGGGGGCTGACCTGGTTTGGCTCAGCAGAGCCAGAGTTCCTCTAATACCCAGCTGGAGATTGGGAATACACAACAGCTCGGGGAAGTTTTCTCCAAACAGCTCTGACCTGAGGCCAAGGCTGCTCTTGCAGACTGAAAGCTACAAAATTGCCTTAAAATTATTTGGTGAGGGGAGTCTACACCTGGGGCTCCTCAGGGAACAGAGGGAGGATTCTGCTGGAAATGACTGCATGAGACTAAGACCTCGCTGTGCACTTTACATGCCAGATCTTACATAGGGCTCACAACCAGCTACTGTATAATGCCATACTGTTGAAATGTACTGCCTTATTACATGTGATCATTTTGTACAAGGGAACTGTGGAACTGCAAGGAGGGGAGAAACGTGAATAGATTTACATGGCCAGTAAGAACTGGAGCAGGGTTCAAACCCAAGACTTTCTCTTAACCGCTCCATCTGTATTCTGCAAACTTCAGTCATTTGTGTACAACTTGTGGTGTGACTGAATTTCAAAATATTTTTTTCCATTTTTAGTGTAAAATAATTCTACCTCACCCTGAGCAATATATTATCTATTGAAGTACAGGTTTGACTAGCACTCTGGGGGGCCAAGGCGGGTAGATTGCTTGAGCTCAGGAATTCAAGACCAGCTTGAACAAGACCAAGGCCCCGTGTGTACAAATAGTTGGGTGCTGTGCTGGGTACCTGTAGTCCCAGCTACTTGGGAGATTGAGGCAAGAGGATCACTTGAGCCCATGAGTTTGAAGTTGCTGTGAGCTATGATGCCATATCACTCTACCGAGGGTGACCAAGTGAACTCTGTTTCAAAAAATAAAAATAAAAAATAAATACAAGTTTGATGCTTCCCTTTCAATTTTTTCCCTAAGACATAGGAAACTAAAAATAAAAAAAAAAAATGTTTAACTTCTGAATTATTATCATACTACAATAGGGAAACACATTGACTCACCATGTAGCCTTCCCAGGAATGTATAGTTCTTCGTTGCTGTTTATCAAGGATCTCCCTTCTGCCTCCTCTGCCCTTCTTTCTCTCTCCTCCCCTTCCATCATTGCTTCCTCCATCCGTACCCCAGTTTCCAGGAAGCCTGCTGCGTCCTTTTAGGCCTTTTTACACCTTTCACCATCTTCCCATGGTTTCCTTAGCTTCTTTCTCTAATGCTTAGCTACAAATTAGGTTAACACTTTGCCAGATGTCTACATCATAGCCTCCAGTTCCCTGAGAATCCCTTAAAGATGTAAAAGGGAGTTGTGGGGCATAAAGAAATAATCCAGGAGAATGACAACAGCAGATAAAATTACCAGGCCCTCGCTGGGTACCAGGCTATGCTTATCACGTTTTAACTCTTTCAAACCTCATGACAACGTTTTGAGATCATAATAGTATTATCCCACCATACAGAGGTGGAAATGGAAATGGAGAGACTTTGGTACCCGAGGTCACCAGCTGAGAAGTGGGAAAGCCAGTATTTAGTCCTCGACAGTCCCTCTGGAGCTCAGACGTTTAACCTCTTTCCTTCAGATGTAATGCTGCTTTAAAAGTTCTCTGGTGAATTCCTCTTTACAGAATTTGATCCATTTTTCAGATTTTTCCTGGAAACTGTCCCAAATGTCCCTGAAAGAACTCTAACCTTATTGTGAGACATGTGGCTTTTTTCTGAAAGGAGAACTCATGAGTACCCTAACATGTGTCAAATTTTCCAGTCTGAAACCCTGCCAAGGCCTCTAATCTAGCCTTACAAAAGAACATTCATTCTCAAACATGGTATAGAAGAAATTTTCTATGTATGTAACTTAAAATAGGATTTTTCTCTTTTTCTGCTTAAAATATAGAAATTGAAAGCCAAGAATGTATGGGCATCACGAAGTTCTATATTATGGTTTAATTCGTGATCCAAAACATTGAATCTCTCTGAATATAAACCAGAGTCTCTGACTCATTGCATCGCTTGTCAACCAACTATGGAAGGAGGAGGCAAAATCTCGGCCAGTTATATCCTTCAAAGAAAAGAAAAAACACAACAAAACTTTGTTTTCATCTTCTGTCAGAGAGAATGGCTGTTAAACTGGGATAAGCCTGGCTTTGGGAAGAGAAGGATTTCGATTAACCTCTGGCCACGCATGAGCTGTGAGACATAACATTACCCAGCCCCAGTTTCTTGTCTAAAAGTGGGTTTAAGGGTGTCAGAGGTATTTGGGAAGAACTAACAGCAAAGAAAGTCCATTCAGCACTTCACCATGTGGGAAGGATTCAATGTTACTCCATCCTCAAAATTCCTTCCCAACTCTAACACAACTGGCTCCTCTAGAATCAACATTCATAAACCTCCAGGCTTAAGTAAAAATGTACCATGTTCTTGAAGTATTTAGCTTTTCCCCCAGAAGGGTGTTCCTTCTTCATATTTGAAGATACTCCATAGCAACTTCCTTTAGTCCAGTGGTTCTCAACTTTCTTAATGCCATGACCCTTTAATATCATTCCTGTGGGTTGCGACCCCCAGATTGAGAACTGCTGCTTTAGTCAGATCCTTATTGAATCAATACTGGCTCCAAATTCTTTAGTATCAATGATATACAACACAGTTCATCAAAACATTCCAACCCTCTATTAGGACGCTCAGGTCTAGTCAATCCAATGATACTAATACCATCCAGCAACTTATGCGTTCCTGATTGTAACTTTACCCCCGAGGTCTTTTCTTCCTTATATATTTCCCCTGTTTATTCATGTCGGTTCAGTTTTATTTTATCCCCTAGTTTATACACAATCTACTATTTTTCTGTTATTCTCCTAGTCTTTCTCACTGATATCCTCAGAAGTTCATCGGGCAGAGACAGAGGAACGGATGAAGTCTATTGAAAAGGCAAAGACCCTATTTTTTGAAGTTGATTTGAGAATGTGTTAAGCAATAGGAATGAGAATTCCCACATTGATGCATTTGTCCAGCTGTGTAGGTCAGTGTAAGTTTTCCTCATGCTGTCCTACCCTTTATCCTGTGAGCTCCTGAGTATTTTATTTTACTGAGAAGGCCCACGTAGCCTTTCCAACTGGCCAGAAATGCATCAGCTGAGCAGGTAAAGTCACGCAACCCTGTCCACGTGCACTGATGTTGGATCAGAGGCAAAACTTTCCTGCCCAGTAGGCTCTGTTGCGCTCTTTCTTGTAGGAATTTGGAATCCAGGTTCACCTTAAACCATTAGGTTCTCTTTTAATATCTTAGGTAACATGCAGCCGGGCCACATTTGGCTACGTGTTAGCAGAGCAGAAAAAGCAGAGGAAATTAATTGTAGAGGGAAAGGAGACTTGATAGGAGAGAGGAGAGAGAGAAAGAGATAAAGAGTTAAAGCGATAAAGATGAGAGGACATGTTGTCCTCAGAAGAAAGTAGCTGCTTTCAATCCAATAGTGTTTGATTCCTCATTCGTAGCCTCAAGTGAGGCCAAACTGACTTCCTTGTTCGTGGATCTCCTAAGAAGCCTCTGGATTTTGTTTAAGCTACTCTGTAAGGATTATGTCCCTCATCCCAGGCATTTTCTGAGAGAAGTGGCATTAGATGCAGAGATGAAAAACCTGAACATTTGGTTCATATAACTTTCTATCCCTGAAGAATCAGGTTAGAAAAATATGATATCATTTTATCAACATCCGCCTTGATGCATTGGCAGTAGGGTTTGTGAAATATTTGGGCTCATGTGTCAGGAAATTCTCAAGCTAAAATTAAATTGGATTCTTCAGTAATTCTAAAACCAGAGTTTTATATTGTCATCCAAAAATTGCCAATTTTAAAATCTAAGAGATAAAGAAGTGATTTTGATGTATGATTTGGATGCAGACCAAGCTATAAGCCCAAGCTCTGTCTTCATTGACTGACTGAGATTTGGGGCAAGTTACTGAACGGCACCAGGATTTAGTTGCCTTTTCCATTAAACCAATACCATGGTGCCCATCTTTGGGGTGAGGATTATGAAGGATAAGAAAGAAGAAAAATAAGAGGAAACCGAAAGAAGAAGGGAGGAGATTACTGAAGGAAAGGTTGAAGCAGAAGCAGGAAATGAAGAAAGCTTCATTGTAATTTTTTTATGCATCAGTCAATCATAAGGACTGAGAGACTACTATATAGACATAAAGTCATTAGATTAATACACCAGCTTGAAGGGGCTAGGTATGATTCCTGACCCTTGCCATTCATTTCTTTGCATAGTTCTTTTTAAGTGTTGTTTTTAATCCTGCACTACTTTATTATTGCATGTGATTATATATATTGATATGCTGATATGATATATATGTATATATTTCTTTTTAAACGTTTAGTGGCATAAAAGTAGATCAGTCATATTTACCACTGAGTTTACCACTGATCCTCAATGACCCTAATTGAGGGTCATTGAAAATGTTGTATAATCTTAGTTTTGTCTCAGACTTAAAGTGCATATATTATTCTTGATATTCTAGGGAGATTCCATTAATTTGTTATTAAACATATGTATTAAATGCCTACTAACTGGTTTGCAATTTCATCTTCTGTTTAAGATATTTCCTCTAGCATATATAGTTAAAGGAAGCCCCCAGAAACACCACATTTTATTTTCTTCCTTACATGAGTGTGTGTTTTATACAACAGAAATGTGAGGGGCCAGACCTGAAGATCTCTGAAGGGAAGTTTGTGTAGTAATATAACAAAAAGGAAATCCAGATTTGATGTCCTGATGCTGCCATGCGATGTATCTTCAGCCCTATGATTACATTGGCTCTAATTATAAATATAAACTACTCTCTCACCTTATACCAACTTACTCCATTTTATTTTTCTACTTCCCACATTAGGAAAAATAATTAAACCTTCAGTTCTTATTGGCTTAAAAATTTGAATTGTTCCAAACTGAGAATCTAAGCCTCAGTTCATACCCTAATTCTGAAAGTCATTAACAAGATTTTAGATAATCATTTTAACCCTACTATTTCTCAATTTTTTTTGTTTTTTTGTTTTTTGTCCCTTTATAAAATGGAACTGATAGCCCCCACCTCATTATGTTTCTCTTGGGTGATGATGCATTGTGCAATAGAATATAAACATTTTATATTATTAAAAAGAAGAATGGCAATGTAGAGTTCAATGTTATCCTGTTATTAATACTACATATTATAATAGTTCAATGCTAATGACAGTCTTTTCAAGTTATTTATGTTCTATTTTATTTATATGCTACATTCATCCATTATCAGATTGAGTTAAAAAAAAAAAAAACTGTGAAAAAAGTTAAGTGACCTTTAAAAAGTTCCAGGGAATTTCCATTAGTCATCCTCTCCGCCTTCATCATCACCCTCCCCCACATTGTCATGGTGGGTGTAGGAGGGTGGTGATAATTTCTATAGCGTGACTTCTACAGGAAAGCATAAATGCAAAGGAGACTGAGTTGCTGGGTGCAAGGAAAGTTGATCTTTCTTTTATCTGTACCTGCGTACCATTGCCAAGAGCCTGCTTCCTCTTCACACTCCATATTCAATGAGGGTGATGTTGATTTCCACATCGCAGGAGACAGCCTGGCAGCCGTGTCCTCTGGAGAGTCCGCCCACAGTGGCAGCACACCCCGCCTGACTGACAGCCGCACTCAGTCCTTTTTTTTCTGACAACACTTTCACTTGACATTAATTCTCCATCTCCTCTCCTGTTAGAGGCTGCCAGTTTTCATCCTAATGCTCCACTGCCAATCAGCTGCTGGTTATTTTTAATTAAGGCTACTCACGAATTTCCCTCATGTAACATGCATGAAAAGACAGGGAATCCTTTCATTCATAATCGAATTTCATGTGTAAATTGCCTTCATCGCACTTGCCTGGTAGTCCTGTAATGTGCCAGACAAAAACAGTGTGCTTTTCCCTGATCAGTCATGGGTGGACTCCATACCTTGCTTCTTGGATACACATTTTTATATGTGTCTCATTAAATCTGCAGTGTCTGGATAGTGACTGCCCCTACCCTTACCCTTCATCACCCCTGAACAGACGTCACTAACTTCACTTGGTTCAGACTTCAAGGTGGACCTACAGGAATTTCTTACAAGGAATTATCTGGGAGTGGCTAATAATGTATAAACTCAGGCATGTTGTGACCTGGTAAGTATCAGGACACCTTTCTTGGTTCACATTCAAGGCTCACTTAAATACAAGAGTCAAGATATCCGGGAGATGTAGAACATAAAATGTTAAGCCCCTTTGATTTAGATAATACTTATGTTTTTATGTTCTAAGACAATTCTTACAAATATTAGAAGGCTACCCATTAAAATGGGAGGAAATGGTCCCCCGTTTTCTTTATATTACTATACAGTAATCAAACGCTGTGTGAAGTTTTGAACAAGAAAAAAGAATAAGGACCAGTTGCAGTGGGTCATGCCTATGATACCAGAACTTTGGAAGGTCAAGGCAGGAGAATGGTCTGAGGCTAGGAGTTCAAGACTAGGCTGGGCAACATAGTGAGACCCCTGTCTCTACAAAAATGTTTATAAACATTTTATAAATGTTTATTTATAAAACAAAGAAATGATAAAATTTTATAAACATCCAGGTACTGAGGTGCATGCTTGTAGTCCTAGCTACTAGAAAGCCAAGATGGATGATTACTTGAGCCCGGGAATTGGATTTTACTGTGAGTTATGACAGTGCTGTGAACTCCAGGCTAGGTGAGAATGAGACCTGGTCTCAAGAAAAAAAGAGAAAGAAAAATATGATGTAATCGGTACTATATGCTCATTAAAATTAGCAATTATTTCTAAATTTGGTTATGGGTTTGAGATCCAAAACATACGTTGAGGCTATTATATCTGCACCTGGAGAAAGCTGAAATGTGGGAGGTCTTTTAAGTTCCTTAAAAACAAAATAGATATGGGATATGGAAAGTTTTATCTAATGGAGAGAAGAAAATTCTGCCAGGCATTGAATCATGCCAACCAAGGCCACTAAGGCCCTTTCATTCAGGGTCTAAGTGCCTGATCTGTGAGCTCCCTGCCTGGGTGGAAGTTTTACTTGTTCCTACATGGTGTTTTAATTTTTCTAATATCTAAACTGTGACCATGGCATCTTGAGCTAAAAATCTTCCAGTGACACCTGTCACTTAGCATATCACAGTTTCTATTTTCTGGCAGTCTAAAGAGGCCTTCATCTCTCCCTTTCCTGCCCTCTCCCCTTTCCCTTCTGACCGATGTCTGATTCGGCGTGCATGGCACCCTTCCACATTCTTTATGTGTGTTACATCATTTGATTCTCACAACATATGTGTTTGCAGATGCATTAACTAAGCCTTGGAGAGGTGCTGCAATTTGCCTCATGTCATAATAACAGGCAGAGCTAGGATTGCATCCTGGAAATTATGTACTTCAGGATTCTGCTGTGTAGTTGCCTTTAAGTTCAATGATAAGGGGTGACTCACAAACACACTAAGATAAAGTTTTGTTGCATCAGTGTGTACCTTGTTTCATTCTACTTTTAAAGCTGTCATGTGGCCTGGTGTGGTGGCTTACACCTGTAATCTGAGTACTTTGGTAGGTTGAAGTGAGAAGATCACTTGAGGTCAAGAGCCATGATGATGCCCCTGAACTCCAGCCTGGGTGACAGAGGGATAGCCTTTCTCCATAATAAATAAATAAATAAATAAATAAATAAAAGCCTAAACGTGACACCAGAAAGTCATCAATAATTAATTTGTGGTTCAAGACTCTTTTCTTCATAACATCCTAAAAGAAGAAAGCACGCTTCATTTTTGCATACCTACTGCCTAGGAAAGGACTGAGTAAATAATTTGTTTCATGATTGAGACATTGCCCACTGAAGAGATGAAAATGTAGAATCACAGTGAAGGGACAGCAATTTATTGCTGAGAATGTCAGAATGGACAGTTTTAGAGAAGACAGTAGATGCTTGCTGGGCACCAGTCACTTTCACCTTGTGTATTACACATGATCTCAAATCATTCCAAATATGATTACATCTTCTCTTTGCCCGATCTATTTAAGCCCTCAAAATTTTTATTAGCCACACATGAACACAAACAATTCTGAAAGTATATGTGACAAAATCATTCACAATATATTTTTTGGACAGATAAGTTATAGGAGCTTTCACATTATGCTTTGTCTTTTGGTCATGTTGCTTGATTACAATTAAAATAAACGATTAAACTAAACATTAAAAAAATCTTGATGATATGAATTGAATATTGGACATGTAGAGCTTGAAGAGATTTTGTATAATCAATCATACAATAGTCTGGAGTTAAAAGGTGAAGTGTGTACTAGAAGGAGAAACTTAGTAGCCACAGTATGAAAATGATAATTTATGCCACTGGGATAGATAAAATCAGCAAGGTAAAACATAGAGTAAGAAGAGAAGGATAAGATAGCTCTCCCTGCTAGTTCATTCAAGCCACTAAAGTGTATATTTCATTCAGGCGTATTTGATCGCCCTCCTCCCACACAACACTTGGAGATTGCCAATAGAGACCTTAATTTTAGAAGCAGCAAATTCATTTAGCAAATTCTCATGGAGTTTGTGCTATGTAGTCATGCCGTGTAAATTATTCACATGTCATCTGTGCAACAGCCAGTGAAGAAAGTACTAATAATATCCTCATTTTACAGGTGAGAATATTGAGACTCAGAATGATGACTGTGACTTTAGAAAGTTACCAATAAATGAGTGAGGACCAGGGGGAACCCAGTCTCTAGACTGCTTTCAAAGGAGAGTTAGACAAAAAATTACAATAATGTTTATACAAATAATTTTGTAGGAGCAGTACGGAGGACCAATTATTTCGGCTAACGGAACTCAAATTGTATATGCTGATTTAAAAATAAATTTAAAAATAATTCCAATGAAGTTTTTTTTTTTATAGCAGTTTTTTTTTTAAATGTTCTTTTGTTTGCCCTTTCTTTTTTTTTTTTTTTTTTTAGCGGGGACTACAGGCCCCCCCCACACGCCTGGATATTTTTTATTTTCACCCATAAATGTTTGGTGGGCCCAGGCTGGATTCGAACCTGCCAGCAAAGGTGTATTTTGATGGCGCCTTACCCCC